>JANHAO010006305.1:0-21520 GCA_026873985.1 Saraca asoca
TGGCTGAGTTTTGATTAGACTCATTAATCATTTTCAAGGATTCTTGTTTGTGATTTTAAGCCATAGAAATGATTAACAACTGAATGAATATTTAGTAATCAATGAGGCATTAATCTCAAACTAGTTGGTTCCCTTGGCTAGTTGCTTGTCTGTCTTTATTTTAGTTTTTGTTTTGTGTAGTTCTGCCAACCCTCCCTTTTATTTCCAACTCCTAATTGATTGATATCATCTAACAAGTGATCTTTGGGTTCGACCTGGGTTTGCCATATGCTACAAGTAGTTAGGTAACTAAATTTTATAAATTTTTAATTTGATCGGTGTCGACAGCCGCGCATCACTCGTATGCATGGTGAGATTGCTACGTGCATGCGGTGGCTAAAAAAGTTGCTCACATGCACAAGCTTTTATATCGCATTAAGGCTACGGGATTTGATTACATGAAAGCTACGAAGTTTGATCACATGAATTGTGACGCTCAATAGTAACTTGAGACTTGGTTTGCAAAGTATACATATCAAATCAAATGATTTCCATAATTTCAGGATAATCTACATAGGCCAATCTACACAAAATTTGGGACGCTTTTGCCTATTAGATTACAAACTCAATATATGGTTCTTACTACAACTGACTGCTCTTGCTCATGGTCTTATTAAGGTTGAGGGGATTGTTATGCCACAAGCTGCAATATGTACTCTCTTAAATGCCTTCTTTTAATCAGGTCCTCGATGACATCCTTGAGAGCTCGATAATTCGAAGTGTTATGTCCCACTTTATTATGATATGTGTAGAATTTGTTTGTATTTTTACCTGCATGACGTACTCGCAAGGGGGTGGGAATCTCAAAATCCTTTTTATTTCTTTCTACTGCATAAATCCTATCGGGAGTGTCTGATAGGATATTATAATGTTCATGATGAGCCAATTGCTGAGGCTACTTGACCTTGGCCTTCTTTGCGAGCTAGAGGTTGGTGCTACTTTTTATGTCCTCACGACTATTCTTCCTCTTATTTTGACCTGGGTTGTCTAGCTCAGGCTTCTTCGCACCAAATGTCTCCTCCCACCTTATTTGCTTAGCAGCTCGATCTTAGAATTCTCCCAGGTCCGTTACTGGGGATTTGTACATTTTTTTATACAATTTGTCGTCTTTGCGAGATCCAGCAGATATTATCATCAAAATACTTTCATCAGACAGGCTTTTCACATTATTGATCTCATGCTTGAACTAAGCGATATAGTCTTTTAAAGACTCATGCTTGTGCTGAAAAATTATGGCGAGATGGCAAGGGGGCCGAGCTACCTCCTCAATGCCCTGTAATGGTCAAGAAATTTTTGCTGACATTCCTCCCAGTCGTTGATACTGTAGGCTGGGAGGTTCCTGAACCAGGCTTAGGGGGCGTCTCCCAATGTGATGGGAAAAATACGACACTTAATCAGAAGATTACTTGTCCATAGATCCATTTGATTGTTGAATATGTCCAAGTGATTTCATGGTTCACTGTCTCCATTGTAGAGCAAGAAGGTGGGAATTTTGAACTCCTATGGGAGAGGCTCCATTTCGACATTCCTAGAGAAGGGAACTCCAGTCACCTCAAACTCGGGGGTGTGTCTCTAATTGCTTCACCATTTGGAACAATTCTTCCACTATCAGTGGCAATCCTTCAGATCTTTGGCTAGAATCCTGGTAACTTCTCATATCCTCCTCGTCGTGGGGGGAACGATTCGAGATGTGCTTGCACTCGGCTTTGTCCGAAGTTCAAGCTCGCTACTGCTAAGGGACATTTCTATGTGTGATGACCTCAGCTTGTCTTTGCACACCTTGAACTTGTGCTCGAGCCAGCATTTGGAATGCTTTAGCCATCCTCCTCATTGAGCCTTCAAATGCTTCATGACATTGGTTCCATACTTGGGCTTTATTGGTCTCGTGGGTAGTGACACTGGGCTGGTAGTGAACCAGGGAAGCCAAACCGTTGGCAGTTCTGATAGTAGAAGAGCTTGTAGTGTGACCTTCTAGTCGGCTGATAACAGCATCCGACTTCCTGACAATCTTTCCTCTCGCCATTCTAATATGAACAGAATCAACCAAAGAGACAAAGAGACTACCAAAGAACAGAAGGGTCCCACTGGGCATGCCAAAATGTTGACGGTGGATTTCGATCAGACCCAAATCCAGCCAACGAAGGGGGTTCTTTAGGGACTCAAGCTACTCTCTGGTTATTAAGATGATGGAAGGGTGCCGGATGGTGGGAGGAAGAGAGAGAAGAGAGAGATGCGCAAAGGGTTTAACGTGGTTCGACTAAATTCGGGTAGCACCGGACCTTACGTCCATGGAGGTAGTTTTATTAGTATGAAAGAATATTTACAGAACTTTGCTATGGCTTCCGGCAGAGTTTCTGCTAGTGTCTTCTTTTTTTCTTTTCTCTTTACAATGACTCTAGTCCCCCATTTATAAAGGCATGAAGGGGTGCAAATGGAACTAAATTAATTGTATATTTGTTACATTAAATATTAAATATACAAGACTACCTAGAGTACTAGAAACTGACTTCTGCAGACTATTTTCTGTGAGAGGGACCTGACGGCCTTATTTGTAGAATGGCGGTGCAAGTTGATTATTGGCTTTATGCTCAACTTTAGCGAGCTTCTGGCTAAACGAGGCTATGTCTACATGAGCTTGAGCCTGTATGCTGGGGTTGCTACTGGTTTGTGACCTTGAGCTCATCTGACTAGTGAGCTCGAGCTTTCAATGAGCTGAAGGCTTCTGCACAACGATCTGGTGAACTCGTCCCTTAGTCAGGTTTGACTTTTCCTAGGCTTTTGCCAGGCCACTACACAGTACCAATTTCTACTGATAACAGAATGTAATTTTTTCAAAAAATTACAATGCTCACAATTTAACATATATTATAATTTAAAATTATATATTAATTATAATAATATGATTTTAAAAAAATTATTTTAATGTCCCCACTAATCCTTAAGTCCTAACTCCGTTATTGGGTAAAATTGTAATTTTTTGTATATTTGTTACATGCAAATAAAAAATTAGAAGATTTTATAATAGAAAATTTAACTTTTATGACTTTCATGCTAAATTTTCATAAAAATCTATAAAATTTTGGAATAGGTACCAAAACAAAAACTATTATTTAGCACTACACTTGCTACAATTTAATATAAACTAATTAGCTTGTACCTGTACAACATGCAGGTTTGATTAATTTTATTCATTAATAATTTATAATACGAATTTAAATTATAATGTAATCAAATATAAGCACACCATTATCATATTTTTATCTATTACTATATAATTGCTATAATTATATTCATATTATTTGTGAAAGAATATTATATTTTTTTAATTTGATAAAGTTATTATATTAACATTTTAAATTAACTAAATTTATCATTTAAATTTTTTATCTTTCCAAAAACTATTTTCCCAATATATTAATACTCAAATGAATTTATATATAAATTATTTTGTTTAAAATTTTAAATTAACAATTTTATGCCAGAAGATTTAATTATTTAATTAATAAGAGTTTATATATTATTAAAAATAATATATTATCTTCAAAAAATATAAATTTTAGAAATTTTTTTTAGAAAGTTTAAGAAATATTTTAAATTAAAATTGTGATAAGTATTCAAAAGTAATAAAAATTTCAAAAAATAAAGGTATCAAATATCAAATTCAGTATTTGATATTTAAAGAAAATGTAAAAAATTAAAAAGTGAGAATTTTTATATAGACATTATCTATCAAATTAAAATTAGATATTATTAATAATGTGTTCATAACTATTTTATTTTGATATAAATATAATTATTTATTTATATATAAATTATTAAATAATGATAAAAGAAAAGATATTTTGAATTAGAAGAAAATTAAAAAAATCCAAAAATTTTATCTACAACTTGAATTAAAACAAAAAAAAAAAAAATTAAAAGTTCTCACACTCTTCTAGTAGCAAGTGGAAGATGCTAGTTACACAATAATATTTAAGTGAGGGTAAGTGCCATAATTTTTATGATATTAGTTATAATATTAGGAAGATTTTGTTTAAAAAGTTAAATTAACTACTTTATGCGAGAAGATTTAATTATTTAATTAATAAAAATTTACATGTTGTCATAACTAATATATTATTTTTAAAGAAATATATATTTCAAAAATATTTTTTATGAAGTTTATTTTAAATTAAAATTATGATAACAACTCAAAAATGATAAAAAATTCAAAAAAAGAAATTATGAAATAACAAATTTAGTATTTAATATTTAAAGATAGTGTAAAAATTTAAAGGGTGAAAATTTTTAAATAAACATAATCTACTAAATCAAAATTAGATATCACTTATTATGTATTTATAAGTATTTTATTTCTATATAAAGATAATTATTTACTTATATGTAAATTATTTAGTAGGGATAAAAAGAGAAGATATTTTGCATTAGAAGAAGAGCAAAAGAATTTAAAAAATTTATTCACAACTTGAATTAGAATGAAAAAGAAATAAAGAAAATTAAAACTTGTCACTCTCCCTTTTATGGTGAGTGGAAGACACTAACTATATTGTAAAATTTGAGTGTGAGTAAGCGTTACAACTTTTATAATATTAGAAAAGTGTTGTTTAAAAACTTAAATTAATTATTTTATGCTAGAAAATTTAATTATTTAATTAATAAGTGTTCATATATTATCATAATTAATATATTATCTTAAAAATACATTTTAGAAATATTTTTCATGAAGTTTAGAAATATTTTAAATTAAAATTATCATAACAACTCAAAAGTGATTAAAAATTCAAAAAGAGAAATTATGAAATATCAAATTTAATATTTAATATTTAAAGATAATGTAAAAGTTTAAAAAGTGAGAATTTTTAAATAGATATAATCTGCTAAATCAAAATCAGATATTACTAATCATGTGTTTATAAGTATTTTATTTCTATATAAAGATAATTATTTACTTCTATGTAAATTATTTAATAAGGATGAAAAGAGAAGATATTTTACATTAAAAGAAGAGTAAAAGAATTTAAAAGTTTTATCCACGAGTCTGTTTGGTGAAAATAATTAATAAGTTAACTATTAACTATTTTATTAGCTGATAACTAATTGTATTAGAAATGTTTAAAAAAATTAGTTGTTAAGTTTGCTTATAAATGTAAAATGGCATAAAATAACATATGAATATCATTCAATATTATATAAACTAAATTAATTTATATTTATTTTGATGTCAAAGTATATTAATTTAATTAAAATATTTAAAATAAGAATAAAATTATCTAAAATATTATTAATTATATTTTATTATATCATATATTTATTTATTTACTTACTTATATTTGTTTACGTTAAACTAATGGGCATAAGTTAAATATGTAATGATATATGATTTTTTTATCCTCTTTAGCTTTTGTAAAAAAAAGAAAAAGCATTAAAAATAATATGATATTAAAAAAATAAATTTTGATCATGAAAGTTTCTAATTAATTAAAATATAGACAGTCAATTAACCAAAAAAAAAAGGATAGATGATGAAAAAATAATTGAAAGCTCTATTCTAATAAGTTATAAAACTTCTTAAAAGAGAGTTTTTCCCCCAAAAAAGCTAATGCACTAAATACTTCTAAAATATAAAAAAAAATGTTATTTAACAAAGTCAACAAGCTAAATGCCAGTTTTTTTTTTTAATATGCCAAACGCACACCACGACTTGAATTAAAACGAAAAGAAAAATACACAAAAAGAAAATAAAAAATTTCTCACTCTCACACTAGTGACAAGTGTAAGACACTTATTATATAATGAGATTTTAGTGAGGGCAAGTGCCATAACATTTATAATATTAGAAAATTTTTGTTTAAAAATTTAAATTAACTGCTTTCTGCTAAAAGAATTAATTATTTTATGACTAACAGTTCATGCATTGTCATAACTAATATATTATCTTTAAAAAAACATGTGTTTCAAAAATATTTTTTATGAAGTTTAAGAAACATTTGAAATTGAAATTTTGATGGCAGTCAAAAACGATAAAAATTATGAAATATCAAATTTAGTATTTGATATTTAATGATAATGTGACTATTTAAAGCATAACAATTTTTAGATAGATATTATCTACATAATTAAAATTAGATATTAATAATTATGTGTTTATAAGTATTTTATTTCTATATAAATATAATTATCTAGTTATATATAAATTATTTAACACAGATAAAAGAAAATATATTTTGAATTAGAAGATAATTTTATTTATGACTTGAATAGTTACAAAAAAAAAAACAAACCAAAAAAAAATTAAAAGTTATCACTGGCCCTTTAATAGCAAATGAAAGACACTGACTACGTAGCAAAATTTATGTAAATGTAAGTGCCACGAATTTTATTATATTGGGAAGATTTTGCTTCAAATGTTAAATTAACTACTTTATACCAAGAGGTTTAATAAATTAATTAATTAATAAGAATTTATGCATGATCATAATTAATGTATTTTCTTCGAAAAATATGTATTTTAGAAATATTCTTTTAAGTTTAAGAAATATTTTAAATTAAAATCATGATAGCAACTTAAAATTGATAAAAGATTCAAAAAAAGAAAATTATGAAATATTAAATTTAGTATTTAATATTTAAAGATAATATGAAAATTCAAAGAGAGAATTTTTAAATTGATATATTCTACTAAATCAAAATTAGATATTACTAATCATGTGTCAATAAATATTTTATTTTTATATAAGTATATTTATTTATTTATTTATATAAAATTTATTTAATACAGATAAAAGAAAAGATATTTTGAATTAGAAAAAGATTAAAAAATACAAAAGTTTTATCCATAACTTGAATTGAAGTGAAAAAAAAAAAAGCAATAAAAAAATTAAAACTTCTCACTCTCCCTTTAGTGATGAGTGGAAAATATTGATTACATAGTGAAATTTGAGTGAAGTATCACAACTTTTATAATATTAGAAAGGTTTTTGTTTAAAAATTTAAATTAACTGCTTTAAGGTAGAAGATTTAATTATTTAATTAATAAGAATTTATATATTGTCATAATTTATATATTATCTTTAAAAAAATGAAATTTAAGTTGAAATTGTGATTATTACTCAAAATAAAAAAATTCAAAAAGGAAAACTATGAAATATTAAATTTAATATTTGATATTTAAAAATAATGTAAAATTTAAAAAGTAAATTTTTTTAAATAAACATTATATATCAAATCAAAATTAAATATTACTAATTATGTATTAAAAAGTATTTTTTCTGTGCAATTGTTTAGTTAAATATAAATTATTTAATATGGATAAAAGAGAAGATATTTTGAATTAGAAGAAGAACAAACAAATTCTAAAGTTTTATTTTACACTTGAATTGGAGCAAAAAAGATAAAACAAAAAATGAAAATAAAAAAATAGTCTCTCCTTTTGATGGCGAGTAAAAAACACTTGCTATATAGTGATATCTAAATAAAGGTAACTACTATGACTTTTATAATATTAAGAAGATTTTGTTTAAAAATTTAAATCAACCAATTTATACAAGAAGATTTAATTAATAAGAGTTAATGAATTGTTGTAAGTAATATATTAACTTCCAAAAAATATATATTTCAAAAATATTTTTATGAAATTTAAAAAATATTTAAAATTTAAATTGTGATAAATACTCAAAAATTATAAAAAAATTATAAAAAAACTATGAAATATCAAATTAAGTATATGATATTTACAAATAATATAAAAATTTAAAATTTTTTTATTGACATTATCTATCAAATCAAAATTAAATATTATTAATCACATGTTAATAAGTATTTTATTTTTATATAAAGATAATTTTTCACTTATAAGTAAATTATTTTATACAGATAAAAAGAAAAGATATTTTACATTAGAAGAATATTAAAAGAATTCAAAAATTTTATTTATGACTTGATTTGAGTGTACTACACTTGCTATATAGTGAAATTTGAATATGGGTAAGCATCACGACATTTATAATATTAGAAAGATTTTGTTTAAAAATTTAAATTAACTACTTTAATTTAATTATTTTATTAATAATACTTCATGCAATGTCATAATTAATACATTATCTTAAGAAAATATATATGTTAGAAATTTTTTTATGAAGTGTAAGAAATATTTTAAATTTAAATTGTGATAAGTACTCAAAAGTAATAAAAGTTTAAAAAATAAAGACTATAAAATATCAAATTTAGTATTTAATATGTAAAGATAATATGGACATTTAAAGCATGAGAATTTTTATATAGGATATTATCTACTAAATCAAAATTAAATGTTACTAATCACGTGTTCATAAGTATTTTATTTCTATATAAATATAATTACTTATTTATATATAAATTATTTAATACAGATAAATGAAAAGATATTTTGAATTAAAAAAATTAAAAAATATTAAAAATTTTATCTATGACTTGAATTGAAATGAAAAAATAAAAAATAAAACTTCTAAATCCCCCTCTGGCAAGTATAAAATATTGGTTATATTCTGAGATTTAAGGGCGGATAAACGCCGTGACTGTTACAATATTACGAAGATTTTGATTAAAAATTCAAATAAATTGCTTTATGCCAGAAGATTAATTATTGAATTAATATGAGTTTATGCATTATCATAACTAATATATTATCTTAAAAAATACATTTTACAAATTTTTTTTAAAGTTTAAAAATATTTTAAATTAAAATTATGATAAATACTCAAAAATGATAAAAATTTTAAAAAAGAAAATTATGAAATATCAAATTTATTATTTGATATTTTAAGATAATGTAAAAAGTTTTAGTTATATATAATCTACCAAAGCATAATTACATATTATTAATCATATATTAATAAGTATTTTATTTTTATATAATTATAATTATTTACTTATATGTAAATTATTTAGTAAAGATAAAAGAGAAGATATTTCAAATTAGAAAAAGATTAAAAAATTCAAAAGTTTTATCATATACTTGAATTGCAACAAAAAAGAAAAGTAAAAAAAAATTAAAATTTCTCATTTTCCCTTTGATGGTAAATGGAAGACACTTGTTATAAAATGATATTTGAGTTCTAAAATGATATTTGAGTGACGGTTACTGTAATGACTTTTATAATATATTAGTAATATTTTATTTAAAAATTTAAATTAACTATTTGATGTCAGAAGATTTAATTTTTTGATTGATAAGAGTTTGTGCATTATAATAACTAATATATTATCTTTAAAAATATATATATATTTTAGAAATATTTTTTATGAAGTATAAGAAATATTTTAAATTGAATTTATAATAAATACTTAAAATTGATAGAAATTTAAAAAAAAAAGAAACTATGAAATGTCAAATTTAGAATTTGATATTTAAAGATAATAAGAAATTTTAAAAAAAAATAATTTTTAAATAAATATTATCTATCAAATTAAAATTAGATATTACTATTGTTATGTTAATAAATATTTTATTTCTATATAAATATAATTATTTACTTATATTTAAATTATTTAATATGAATAAAGGAGATCATATTTTGAATTAGAAGAATATTAAAAAAATTTAAAATTTTTATCTATAACTTGAATTGGAACGAAAAATAAAAATAAAAAAGAAATTAAAAGTTCTCACTCTCCCTCAAATAAAACGAGTGGAAGACACTTATTATATAGTAATATTTAAATGAGAGAAAGAATTATTACTTTTATAATATTAGAAAGATATTATTTAAGAATTTAAATTAACCACTTTATGACAGAAGATTTAATTTTTATTGTTAATAAGAGTTCATGAATTATCATAATTAATATATTATCTCAAACAATATATATTTCAGAAATTTTTTTATAAAGTTTAGGAAATATTTTAAATTAAAATTGTGAAAAAATGATAAAAATTTCAAAAGCAGAAACTATGAAATATCAAATTTCATATTTGATATTTAAAGATAATGTGAAAATTTAAATAGTAAGAATTTTAAATAGACATTATCAACTAAATCATAATTAGATATTACTAACCATACATTGAAAAGTACTTTATTTCTATATAAATATAAATATAACTATAATTGTTTACTTATATATAAATTATTTAATATGGACAAAAAAGAAAATCTTTTGAATTAAAAGAATATTAAAAAAATTTAAAGATTATATCACCGACTTGAATTAAAACAAAAAAGAAAAAATAATTAAAAGAAAATGAAAAGTTCTCACTCTCCCTAGAAGATACTAGCTATGTCGTAAGATTTAAGTGAGGGTTAGTATCATGATTTTTATAATATTACAAATATTTTATTTAAAAATTAAAATTACATATTTTATGCTAGAAGATTTAACTATTTATTTAGTAAAAGTTCATGTATTGTCAAAAATAATATATTATCTTTTAAAAAATATAAATTTTAAAAATATTTTGAATTGAAATTATGATAAGTACTCAAAAGTGATAAAAATTTCATAAAAAGAAATTATGAAATATTAAATTTAATATTTAAAATTTAAAGATAATGTAAAACTTTAAATAGTGACAATATTTAGATATATATTATCTAACAAATCAAAATTAGATATTTCTAATCATATGTTTATAAATATTTCATTTCTATTAAAATATAATTATTTATATCTAAATATTTTTTATGAAGTTTAAGAAATATTTTAAATTGAATTTGTGATAACTAGTCAAAAATAATAAAAAATTAAAAAAATATCAAATATCAAATTTAGTATTTAATATTTAAAAATAATAGAAAATTTTAAAGAGTTAGATTTTTTAGATAAACATTATCTAGCAAAGCAAAATCAAATATTACTAATTATATGTAGAGAAGCATTTTTATATAAATATATTTCTTTATTTATATATAAATTATTTAATACAAATTGAAAAGAAGATACTTTGAATGAGAAGAAGATTAAAAAAAATAAAAAATTTTATCCACAACTTAAATTAAAATGAAAAAGAAAAAGAAATAAAAAAAATTAAAAGTTCTCATTCTTCCTTTGATAGTGAGTAGAAAACACTAGCTATGTAGTAAGATTTAAGTGAAGGTATGTGCCACAACTTTTTATAATATTAAGAGAATTTTGTTTAAAAATATAAATTAACTAGTTTATGCCAAAATATTTTATCATTTAATTAATAAGAGTTTATGTATTGTCATAACTACTATATTTTCTTTAAAAAAATATACATTTTAGAAAAAAAAAATTTAAGAAGTTCAAAAAATATTTTCTTAAATTAAAATTGTGGTAAATAATCAAAAGTGATAAAAAAATTTTAAATAGAAAGTTATGAAATATCAAATTTAGTATATCATATTTAAAGATAATATGAAATTTTATATAGGGACAATTTTTATATAAATATTATTTACTAAATCAAAATTTGATATTACTAGTTATATGTTAATAAATATTTTATTTTTATATAAATATAATTATTTACTTACATATAAATTATTTAATATGAATAAAAAATAAGATATTTTAAATTAGAAGAAGATTAAAATAATTCAGAAATTTTATTCATAACTTGAATCAGAACAAAAAAGAAAAGGAAATAAAAGGAAAATTAAAAGTTCTTACTCACCCTCTAGTGGCAAGTGAAAGACACTAGCTACATAGAAAAATTTGAGTGAGGATAAATGTCACCATTTTTATAATATTAGGAAGATTTTATTTAAAAATTCATATTAATTACTTTACACCAGAAGATTTAATTATTTAATTAATAAGTGTTTCTACATTATCATAACTTATATATTATCTTAAAAAAAAAATAGGCATTTCAACAATATTTTGTTATAAAGTTTAAGAAATATTTTAAATTAAGATTGTGATAAGTACTAAAAAAATGAGAAAAAATTAAAAATGAGAATTATGAAATATTATATTTAGCATTTAATATTTAAAGATAATATGAAAATTTTAAAAGTAAAGATTTTTAAACAGACATCAATGAAGGACTAATATAAGTATTTAATCTTATATTAATATTGAATGATTTGTGGCTTATAAATAACAAATCCAAATAGCATTTGAATGTTTACATTTGGTGCTAGGTATTTTAGCCAAGTGTATTCATCCATTTTTTATAAATCTACAAATGCTTTTTTTTTTTTAAATTAGAATTTAATAATTATAATAATTACACTATTTTTATACTATTTAATAAAAGAGACTCCTTGGTAGACATTTTCATCTGATAACGTTACTTCGGTATTATCCTAATAACATCATGCTGTCCTTATTTATGGTGAAACTACATCATATAATATTATATTTAAAATTTATTATTTATTTATTTTTCCATAATTTTTCAAAAATTAAGAGATAAAATTAAAATATTAATTCCTAATTAATCTCCTAGAATCAAGTTATTACTATTATTTCTATCATAATTTTTTATTTAAATTTTATTATTTATTTATCTTTTTTTTTTACTTTTGAGAATAAGAGGAAAAATTTAGAATAAAAAATAAATTTTATTTAATCTCTTAAAAATAAAGAGTATATGTATTAGCATATTAAAATTAAATGCATCAAAATATTAAAATTGAAATTATATTTTTTAAAAAGTTATTAATTAGAGAAAGAATTATTTATAACTGTTGACGGTGAAATCCGATCAACAGGTGTAAGTTCAGTATCACCCCAAACTGCAAGCTAAGGAAATGAGTTAATGGAGAAGAAAGAAGAGAAAGAGAGGAAGAATAGCCTACACTGGAAGCTTTTATTGTGCTTCGGCTAAAACCAATTGGTCCCTATGTCCACGGTGAGTTGTATTAGCCTTTTTATAGAAATTTTTCGTTGAGTTCAACAGAGCTACAATGCTATGTTGCTATTCCGGTAGAATGTTTGCATACAATTTTTTCACTATATCTTTTACAGTAGTCTCCTCCTCTATTTATAGAGGAAGAGAGGGTTACAAATATAATTTAATAGGTAACAAAATGGTTATTTTCGTGCATCAGTCAATAAATACTTGACGTCTAATAATAAATGCTAGGCAAATCATTATTAAACTATTAGGGGCTGATGTGTTAGTTCTGGAAGCTGAGCTGTCAGTTGGAAATAGGTGTCTTTAGTTGATGACTAGGCTTCTGTACTGGTGCCCAGCTCACTATCTTAGCAACCTAGGTCTGTATTAGGCGACCTACTCATTATGGACTGGTCTCGTTGCTAGATCCATCTAAGATAAGTCTGCTGAAGGTTGGTCCGAATGCTGTGCTCTACTTAGCAAGCTGATGCCTTCCTTAGCGAGCTAGGTTTATACACCGATCTTGCCATACATCTTTAATTCGCCGGTAGCGAGTTGGTATCCCACTAAGCGTCCTTAATCATTAAGCAATCTGGGCCTCCTTTTTAACTGGGCTCTACTTCTTATTGGGCCTTGGCTAGTCCATTTCATGTAATCCGGAAAATACTCATAACATCATGCCCCCAACTTTCAATTTGCTCTGTGAATTGGGAGTTGTACTTTGCTGGTAAAGTCTTTGCTCGTAGTCTGCAGCATTGTCAAGTCTTTCACCTATAGTTCACCATTTAGTCAAAAGTCTACTTCTAGTCTGTCGTGTTGTCATCTTGGGTCTTAGTCTTTCACCTCATCTATACCAAGCTATGCCTCCCATAGTGGATATCTTCCAGCTATTGGCGCAACAGTCTTGCCTCACTGCGGATCGTCCGATTTGATGTAGTGGAATATCATTTGGATTCTTTGGTGAAGTCAAGCTTGTCTATATAAAGCACGGGATTCCCCTTATGAGTGCATTGAATGATTCCTTCATGTTTCTGAAGTTTTGGCCTTCGACTACATGCTTTAAGGTGTGTATGGTTCGCTGCATGAGACTGCGAGGTGTGAATGGCCTGCTACACGTGGTTCTCATAGGGTATTCTTCCCCGGGAACTCTGGGAACTTGTCTGTAACCTCCTCTTGGAGCTAACAAGTTTAGCTTGCTCTTTTTTGTTCTTTCATCATCTGGCGAGCTAATTGCTCAATTTTCGACCGTGGCCAGGAGTTGCAGGGCAGAGGGAAGAGCTTCCGGCTTTGGAGGAGGCTTAGGCAAAGGAGCTAGAACTATCCTATTTGCTTGCTAGTCTTGCGGCTTGTCGTAGCTCAATCCTTTTAATCGAGTTCCATTGTTCTCTTATCCGATGGTGCCGAGTATCTCTGGGCCTCCGAATAGCTTGATGAAGCTGAAGGATGCTTTTTTTGCTTAGGAGGATCAAGGGAAACTTGTCCAGCCTCTATGCTCGCACCCGATGCCATTTTTCTCATTTCGGATTGGGCGAAGGCGGAGCTAGAGTACTTCTTTCTGTGTATTATGGCTGCTAGCTTGCTGGCATCTGGCCTTTCTTTAGTTGTAGGCTTGTTACATCTTGTATCCTCGATCCTTTATGTAGCTTTATCTCATTGAAAGAGGTTTTATAATGAAACTTTTCCTTTTATCATTCTTTTTGAGTGCGCCATAATAGTGACCTCAAATGTCATAGCTAGCCCTGTTAGTTCCTACAGATCATAACTCGGTAATTATTAAATAAAATGAATGTTTATTAAGTCAATCAACTTCAATAATGTTAGTGGGGCTAAAGTGAAAGGACTCTAATAAATTGCAACAAAAGGATATACACCATATTGTATGACCAATCGATCATATTATTTTGTTCTAGTTGGTAACAAAATCGGCATCAGTGTGCCTTTTGTTGACCATAAGTCCAAGCACCAGAGTGCTTGAGCATTTTCGCTGATGTGAGGTGAGGCGTCTATGTAGTCGTATAGGCACATCTTAACTCACACAAGCGTTTGGTGCTTAAGCACTTCTTGGATGCGAGATCTTGAATGGCTGCATGGAAACACCTCGGTCCATGCAAGAGTTTGGTGCCAATGGCACTTCTTGGACATGGATCGAGTTTTGTCCACGTAAGAGTTTGGTCCTAAAGGCACTTCTTGGATGCGGCTCACGTTAAAGTTTGGTGCATGGCTAGCACTTCTGGGATGCGAGGTTTGAGTTGTATGGCAAAATTTTGGTGCTTGAGGCACTTCTTAGATGTAGCTCACATAAGAGTTTGGTGTGTGGCTAGTACTCATTGGACGAAAGGTTTAAGTTGTCTATGTAAGAGTTTAGTGCTTGAGGCCCTTCTTGGATGTGGCTTGTGCAAGGGTTTAGTTTATAGCTAGCACTCCTTGGGCGCGAGGTTTAACTTGTCTGTGCAAGAGTTTGGTACTTGAGGCACTTCTTGGATGCAGCTCGCACAAGGGTTTGGTGCATGGCTAGCACTCTATGGACGCGAGGTTTAAGTTGTCTACACAAGAGTTTAGTACCTAAGGCACTTCTTGGACACGGCTCGTACAAGGGTTTGGTGTATGGCTAGCACTTCTTGGACACAAGGTTTGAGATCTCCTAGCACGAGAATTTGGTGCTCGAGGCACTTCTTGGATGCGGAGGCTTAGAGTCGATGGTCATGACCCATTACTTGCAATCTGCAGCTTCATGAGTCACTTAGCATGTCTCCACTTGTTCTGTAGGTGACTTTTAGATTTCTCTACAACTATCCATCATGATTACCCCTATCTTAGGTGAATGTGCAAGCTGCTGTTGTCAGCTGACTATTGGCATTTGCTGAACTGTCAAATCATAGGTAGTTGATAGGTTCCCCGATCCAACGGTGATCTTGCATGTTTTATAAGCTAAAAGGGCTTTCTTTCCCTTCATTTGCCATTTGAAATTTGAAGCTCCAGCACTCTCTCTACACATTTCCTCTACTAACTGCTGCAACCACGTCCCGTCCTCTACTACCGTCGGTGTTGTTTCGATTCTGTGGTTGCTACTTGGACCCTACTCATTGGAAAAGCACCCTCATGCTTAGTTTCAGATCTTCTGCTTTAGTTAGTCATGGTGAGTCCTCCCTTTTGATACTTCTAGATTTTTCTGCTCTGTAATTTGTGAGGCTTGTTTGCCTATCATTATTTGAGAAATGAGAGTGCTAGATGAGGTTGATTGTTTGTGAATTTCTTTTCTACCTAGTTTAGTTTGCTTGATTGGTTCCACTAGCAGATTCTAGGTTTTTCGATCACCGTTTTGAGTCTAGTGTTTACCATTCGGATTTTATGATCTGACTGTTTGAGATTTTGTCCGCTGGAGTTTAAGTTGTGAGTGGGTGGTTTGGGATGTTCATGGCCTATCGCATAAGAAGTTGTTAGTCTCAACTTTTGATAAGGTCTGCTCGTAGTGTGCTGATCAGTCTTTTTTCCTTCATGTAGATAGGTGTAGGTTATGGACACTGCCATCACCAAACTAGGGATGGAGATAATGAACCTGGCTTGTCAAGCTGGAGCATTGGGCCGATGTGACATCTCTACGAAGCAACTTCTAGGAGTAGTTAGGTCATGAAGGACTTTACCGCTCGCCCCAATCCCTTTTGGGGTTAAGGGGCTGTTACAGATTCGTGACCTTCAGATCGCCATGCATTCAGCATACATGCTTCATCCATCTATTTTCACAAGCTTTAAAACATAGTCCAAACATATCGGATCCCCAAGGGGTGTAACCTCATGATACCCTCTCCAAATAACTATGAGCCTATCCACCTACAAGGTTCATTGCTATTAGTTTCCCACACCTTGTTGTGGGACTTAGGTTTCCAATACACCTCTTCATAGTCAATTTTCTGAACAAAGTGAAACTCAGTTTGGCCCAGCTTACCCCAAACTCTTACACCTAGCTTATCTCTTTAGCGTTGATATACCTAGGCAATGGTCTTCCTCCGCCCTCAGCTAAGGTTCTGTGCTACTTGTTTAGCCTCAAGTGCTCGAGCACAGCAGACAAGCTTTATTACCTCACGGCTCAGCTAACGGTGCACAAAAAGATCCTACCACGAAGAGATGCTAAAGGGAAATCTAATGTAGGACACTATAAAACTTGTTGGTTTTACATCTCATGTCCCTCCCTTCACAATCTCAAAAACTTTAGATTTGTCATTACTCTTGGTAAGCAAGCTTAGAGTCATGAGCTTAATAGTTTATTCTCATTCACTTCTAACTCTAACTTGTCTTATTTTGCAGACAGGACTGGCAGGAAGCTAACCCTGCATGCTAAAAATCTAGGAGTCTTGGATGGATTTGCTGCCTCAAACGATCTTAAAAATGACTTTTGTTTTGATGAGGACCTCCTCTGCTTCCACAAGCTTGCTCCAGCCAAAGGCATTAAAGTTACCAAGGAGATAGGCATCCGTCTAGCGGTACCAGTTCGCCTAGCCAACTTTACAGATTATGATAGGATGTTGAAGCTTGTTCTAAGGTTGCCACCCTCCGATGACGAGGAGATCTCTCCAGACTTCAATGTGGTCGTAGCCCCTACTGCTGAAAGTCAACCCTTGGCTCCAACTACAATGCCTTCACAAGAGCCAACCCTTGCTCTTCAACCAGAGATGGCTGTTGAAATTGAGGTCACCACCCTTCCCAAGCCTTCTGCCAAAAGACAAAAGGTGGAAAAAGGGAAAAAAAGGTTACTCCTCAGAAACGAGCAACATCAAAAGCTAAGGTCACAGAGTTACCAACTAAATTAGACTGCAAGACGAATGAGTACATTGAGGTTCTTGTTGATAACATTGACGAGATTTTGGGATCCCACCACAAAATTCAAGTGTTGGAGGCTAAGGAGTTCACTCGTGGAAGACTAGTGGGCTATGCAGCTCGCTATAACCTGGTGGTAAGTGAAGTCTTTTCGTTTTGTTTCTTTTGCTTATTTCCGCAATCTGACTTGGCTTGGGCTTTTAAGGGTTTACTAACGATGATGAAAACAGATGAAGCACTCTTGGCTCTTGACAAGAAGAAGGAGGACTTCGAGAGCAAGCTAGCCGTGCCTCTGCTAAGTTGCAGGATTTGAAAGAGAAGGTCAAGAATGCTGAGACCACCCTATCTTGTGCAAAAGTAGATCGTGAGGCTACTGTAATGAATCATGGCCTAACTACCAATGACCTAGACAAGGCAAAGATTGACTTGGAATTACTTACTAACCAAGTTGGGCTTGCAGCGAGGTTGGCTGAAGTTGCAGAGTAGCAAGCTGGATCTGCAGAGCAGAGGGCTAAAACGACGGAGCAGCGAGTTGAGGTCCTTAAAAAAGAGTTAGAGACAACCAAGTGGGAGGTTGCTCTTGCAAAGGAAGAGGCTGCTAAGGTTAAGGCGGAAACTGCTTCATTAATAAAGAAGGCAAAAACTAAGACTTATGCTGCCTTCTTGTACACTCTGTGGGAGCAACACCTGGAGCTAGATTTCTCCTTCTTTAGCTAGCAAGCTGTTGAGGCCATTGAATGCTATAAGAAAAGGGCTACTTGGGTTAGCTCTCCCAGGAAGGAAGTGGACTCTGGCGTTGAAGCTTCTCCTGTCGAAGGCACTACTCAAAGAGAGGGTAATTCTCAGGTCGCAGAAGCTGTGGGTGCACCCATGGTGAATGTTCCTAATGCTTCTCTCCTAGGTCCCTAGTCTCAAGAGGGTCCAACTCCTGATGCTCTAACTCCTTAGGCTAAGAACTTTGTAATTTGGCTTTCTTTTTTTAGATTTTGAAATGTAACTCTTAAACTCTATATGAACTTATCCTCTTAGGGATTGAATGAACTTTTACTTGCTTTTCTTCAATTTTCATATTCGAATATGCAAGATGATAAATTTTGGTGTGAAAATGAAAATTTGATAAATCACTTAAGCACTCTTGTTATAATACATCGCTTCTCGCATAGGACTTTATTGAATCCTTTATTTTATACATATAAAAATTCAAACAATTACATGAATATTTATGCTTACTAATTTTTTACAAACAATGGGGGGCTTTATTGATAATATTGGTGAAGATGTTCAGTGTTCCAAGCTCGAGGAAATTCTGTCCCTTCCATATCTGCCAAATGATAAGCCCCATTGCCAATAACTCTTTTAATTATGTATGAGCCTTCCCAGTTTGGCCCTAGAGTCCCTTCACCAGCTTTAAGTGCTCCCGGAAGGACAAGATGCAAAATGAGATCACCAGGCTTATAACTTCAAGCTCATACCCTTCGATTGTAGTATCTCACCATGTGTTGTTGATAGGTCACGATCCTAAGGTGGGCTTTCTCCCTTATTTCTTCTACAAGGTCCAAATTCGCAACGAACAGTTGATCATTATCTTTTGGATTGAAAATGGCTCTTCACTAAGATGCTACGTCAAGTTCTACATGAATCATTGCTTCACACTTGTATACCATCAAGAAGGGGATTTCTCTAGTGGCGTTGCATACTAGTTCTATAAGCCCATAATACCTTTAGCAATTCATCCATCCATTCCCCCTTTTTAGCCTCCAACTTAGCCTTCAAGATTCACTTGATAATCTTGTTAACGACCTTAACTTGCTTGTTGGCCTACAGATGATCCATAGCTGAAAAGCTTTTCATGATCTTTAGGTCATTGCAAGACTAGATAAATTGCTTGTTGTTGAATTGGGTCCTGTTATTGGTCACAATCTATTGAGGGACTCCAAATCTGCAAATAATATTTTTCCACCCAAATCTCTCAATCTTTGTGGATGAGATCCCAGCAAGCTCTTTCACCTTTGCCCACTTAGTGAAGTAATCCATAGCCACTATTGCATGTTTGCAATTGCTACGGGCTGTTGGGAGTGGTCCAATTAAGTCTATGCCCTAAATCACGAAGGGCTATGGACTGACCATCTGTCGCAAGTAGGCTGGAGGAGTTCATGAGATCTTTGTGAACCTTTGACATTTATCACACCTTCTAACAAGGTTGATAGTGTCTTGTTTCATCGTGGGTTAGTAGAACCTCTATCAAAGAGCTTTTTGAGCCAGAGATAGCCCCTTGGCTTGGTTTCCACAATGTCTCGCATGGATTTCCTCCAAAACAATATCGTAGTCACTACCGTCGATGCATCTCAAAAGTGGGGTTGAGAACCCTCTTTTATACAACATGTCATCGCGGATGTAGTATCTGGCTACCCAAGCTCGCAATCGTCATGCCTTAAGCTTATCCTCTAGAAGCCTGCCATCTTGTAAATAATCCAGGATCGAGTTCATCCAAGAACCTGGTGCTTTGGCAATTGTCATTATGACATCATTTTGCTCTATGCTTTGGGATGAAAGGGTTTCAACTGGGAGTGCCCCCAAGAAGTTAGCATCTTCTATTGTAGCCAAGCAAGCTAAGGCATCAGCATGCATATTCTGAGTTCGTAGTACCTGGTTGACTTCTTATTGTGGGAAAGAATTTAATGATTCTTAGACTTTTTGGAGATATTTGGTCATTTTTGACCCTTGGGTTTGATATTCACCCCTCATGTGGTAGACTACGAGCTATGAATCACTTAAAATCCTTAATCTTTTAGCTCACACCTCCTTGGCTAATCACAACCCAGCCAGTAGTGCTTCATACTAGGCCTCGTTGTTGGTAGCTTAGAAATCAAACCTTAAAGCATAGAAGATTTTATGTCCCTTTGGGCTCACTGCAAAAAAAAAAAAGAAGAGGATTTTAGTGGCGGTTCAGTAGCGACTGTTTTGTTTAACCACCGCTAAAGACAGGGCTAATAAAAAAGTAGATATTTCTAGCATTTTTTTAGCAATGATTTTATTGTACTGCGGCTAAAACTTGTATTTAGCGATAGTTTATTAATGGTGATTCTCATTAACCGCTGCTATATTCATGGTTAAGTTAGATTATCCTAGTTCTATTCCTGCGAAAAGCAAATTTTAGGGCAACTTCTATTTTTTACTGATGGTTTTCTAAGAACCATCGTTAAGTGTGAATTACAATGTATAATATTTTGTCTTCTTTTTCTTTTTGCAGTAACCTTAATAGCTTTCCCCTGGATTCTTCATCTTAAAAGCTTTGGCTGTCCTGAAAAACCCTAGTAAGGAAGAGAGGAGGACGAGAGAGAGGCTTCGTGGTCTTGCGGCTTGCAGGGAAAAGGTATGTTTTTTTTAACCTCATTTGTGAAATTTTATGTTAAAGTAATTGCTATATACATGACTCTCTGTTTGAACTGTGGCAAAACCATGGTCGAGAACAAGAGAAAATGCTTCGATTATGGCACCACTGTCCCTCGGTTGATTCAAGTTGGCTTTCTATCCCTTTTTTCTAGTCATTTCATGGGTCATTTATCTGTTGATAGTTTCTTCGGCATCCTTAGATGATATATACCAAATTTGAAGTGTTTGTTTTTGTAACCCGTGTAAATGATGTAAATTGGAAATGCTAATTTACAAGACTTTACTGTCTTCTTTTGTATGTTTAATGTTGTTTATGCATTTGGCACTTGTCCCTTTTTTTCTTTGGAAACAATTTTCATTTGATATAGAAAATTTTTTTTACAAGGTTTCAAATTTTTTCCTTTTTAAATAGTTTTACTTCCTTCTTTAGTTTCTTTTACCCAGAGAGCATGCTTTTCTTATCACTTTCCTGTAATTGTAAAAAATTTTGCCAGC
>JANHAO010006306.1:0-21519 GCA_026873985.1 Saraca asoca
CTATGCAAGGAGCTGGATTAAAGGTTAGTTTAGCTCTCTCTTGTATTTATTTAATGTATGTGATACATTGAAACCTCTACACAACTGATTTTGGGAGATGGGGTTCGGCCTCTTAGTGTTCTTCATTGATAAAATTTTTGAAATTTTTCCCTTGTTGGCTGAGCCAAATCTAACAGTAGGTTCATTCTTTTATGTCAAAAGAAAACCATATCTTTCAAATTCACAACATTCCTTACTAGATATCCAAAGCACATATGCACTTTGAGCGTAATTAATTATCTTAACCCTTTGTGATACTTGATTGGGATCACCTTCACTAATGTGATCTATGTTATTTTGTGGTTCTTAAAACTCTTCAAGTTCTACTTTACCCCTACTAGTCTTTTCAAGGATAAACTCCCTTTCTAAGAAAGCAGTGTTTCTTGAGACAAAGACCTTTGCTCAATAGGGTGCTAAAAATAGTAACCCCTTGTTTCTTTAGGGTATCCGACAAATAAATATTTATCACTTTTAGATTGCAGTTTGTCTATGATGATCTGCTTCACATAAGTAGAACATCCCCAAATCTTCAAGTATGAAAGATCTGGCTTCTTCCCAAACCATAACTCATATTATGTCATATCAATAGACTTTGATGAGACTTGGTTAAGGATGTATGCAATAGTTTTTAAACTATAGCCCCATAAAGAGGTTCATGAGGCTGCAAAGCTTATCATAAACCATACCATGTCAAGCAAAGTATGGTTCCTCATTTCTTAGACAGCTTTCATTTGTGATGTTATAGGTGGAGTTAATTATGACAAAATTTCAAACTCCTTTAAATAATCTATGAATTCTTAGCTTCAATATTCCTCACCTCGATTGAATCTAAGTGCCTTGATACTTTTTCTAGTTTATTATTCAACTTCACTTTTGAATTCTTTGAACTTTTTAAAGGCTTCATACTTGTATTTCAAACGTATATACCTATTTCTAGAATAGTCATCGATAAAGGTGATGAAGTAGGAATATGCACCCCTTACTAGATTAGTCGTTGGACCACATACATCAATATATATCAACTCTAGCACTTTTTTGGTATATTCACCCTTTCTAGTAAAGTATTTCTTAGTCATTTTCCTAACGAGACATGATTCACAAATTTTATATGATTTGTAATCATATGGATCTAGTTATCCATTTTTATATAACTCTGTGATTTTAGTTTCATTAATATAATCAAGTCTACAATACCAAAGATAGGACAGATTAATAGACTCATTAAACTTTGATTTCTTATTTTTTATTGTTAAGATCTCTTGTCTTAGTTCTAAAATATACAATCCATTTATAAGTTTTCCACTACCATAAAACATGTTGTTAGGTGGAAAAAAAATAACTCTTATTCTTAAAGGTAAAAGCAAATCCTTCTTAATCTAAATAAAAAATGAAAATAATATTCTTAGAAATTGCAGAAACATAATGATATTTATTTAGTTCTAGAATTAAGCTCATAACAATTTTGAAAGATAGGTTCGTACTCTAACAATAGAAACTTTTGTTGTATTCTCCACGAGCAAGCCCATTTCTCCTTTCTACAACTTGCTACTCTTAGTCTCCACGTATTATCACAAATGTGTGAGCCACAATCGATATCTAATGCCGAAGAATTAATAAAATAGTAAGACAAGCTTATCTCTATCATAAGGACAATTTTACCTGAAATAAAAGCTTCATTAAGCTTCTGCTTCATGATTTTGAGACAAGCTTTTACAATTTCACCTCCAATGGCCTTGAACTCTACAATAACAGCATAAGCCTTTGGAAGCATCCTCCTTGCCCTTCTTCTATAGATTTCCATTAGATTTCTCAGCCTTAACCTTAGACTTCTTCTTATGTTTCTTTTTTTTTTTTTTGCCTTTCTTGGGCTTAGAAAGGGTAAAAACCGTTAATATAGGCTAGTTTTTCTTAAATTCATTTTGGTAGTCTTAAGCATATTGATTAACTCTACAAAATAGACATCTATCTTATTCATGAAAAAATACATAACAAACTGCCCATATGACTTAGGAAGAGAATGCAGTATGATGCTCACTACATAATCATTATGAATCACATGGTTGAGTTGAACCACTCTCTTTATAAGTCCGATCATCTTTAGCACATGATTTGCAATAAATGATCCCTCGACCATCTTGTAGCTAACCAATTCACCAGATACATGGTGTCTCTTAATATGAGTATGTCCTTTGTATAACTCTAGTAAATGCAAATCCATCTTAAAAAGTCATATTTTCATGCTGCTTCTGAAGTTCAAGAGACATCAAAACTAGCATCACACATGATGTTTGTTTAGTATTTTCCTAATGTTTCTTGTGAACAACAAAGTCAAAATTTTCATACTCATTCAAACCTTCAAATGGAGGTATAGGAAGGTCCTTTTCAAAGATGTTGACTATCTTTCCTGCTTGAGGCAGTTTTCAAGTTTCATAATCAATCCATGTAATTTCAGCTGATTAGCTTGTTATCAGTCAATATGTTCCTTAATGAGATATTATTCACGATTTTAACAACCTTTAATAAGAATAGAGGGCATTAATATCTAAACATAATGTTCAATTATATATAGACTTTAATAAAATGAACTTCCACTTTTTTCTTCAATTCTAATAATCCTCTATCTTAGAATTAGATTATCATGTCAGATGATTATATTAGTGGATTAGGATTTCAATTTAATTTATTTGATCTTAACGGAGGCCAAGGAAACTAAATAAATTAGATTAAATAGAAAACTCAACTTGTCACTTACATCTCAATGTAACTCCCAATCATTAGGTTGACAACTCTTTGTCATTTATTATCCATCACATCAAATATTATTAACAACCCTTTATTTATAATGTTCAAATTGAAATTTAATCAAACCCAAACACTGTATAGTCATGCAAAGGCCATCCAAACTATATATGTTCGCTAAGTTGAAATTATCAAATAAGAACATCACTTATGTTCTAACAATAATAACATGATTAATGTAGTATAACCTTGAAGGAGGCCAACAAGTTATCTCGAAATTGATCTCTAGTTATCATTATTTTGATAGGTGGCGATTAATTATGTTCTTAAAATGCAACTTAAATTAGTGAAGGATTTTTTAATTAGTTTGGGACTTAACTATTTGAATGTCTCGTGCATGTCATACATATATTTATTAGTCTATGTCACACATACATCAACTAGCCTATGTCATACAGACGTCACATTCATATCACGATATAAATCACATGCATGCATAACATATATAGGATGATTATGGATCAATTTAAAATTATTTTCCTTGAGTCATGAAAGGGGAAAACTCGATTGAATGCACCTCTTGTCTCTACAAGTCACGCACCATCAAGCTTTGGGCGCCTTTGTCTTCAATGGCTTCCAAATAAAATAAAATTCTCTAATTCTATCTTATACCTGGAGTTACATTTAAAGGAAGTGAGAAGAGAAGAGAATTTTATATTTAAAAGTTAGAAGAAAGGCAAGATATGCAGGCCTTATTTGATAAAATACTTATTAATAAAACATACATTCATAAATGCATTTGGTCCATAATCATCTTTCCATGCATTCAAGTATATATAAAACATATAAAACAAGAAAATATAGAATATTAACTATTTTATTCAAATTATGGTCATGCATGTCTCAAGTTATTTGATTTACTTTCAATTCAAATAAATTAATTAATTTGATTCTATCATCAAAATATTACAATCAATTTGTTTTGGAAATTAATCTTGATTAATTTCAAAATCAATCAATTAGTCAAAATCCATCATACTTTCCAAAACTTTGGAATTAAATAAATAAATAAAGAGTAAACCATTATTTTGATCCCTAAAAGATGAAGGTTACATCATATTTCCCCAAAAAAAATATATTTTATATCAAATAAGTAATTTTTCCCTAATTTTGACATCAAATTAGTCTTACCATTAGTTTCTTCATTTGCAATCTGACATGGCAATCTAGTTTGTTTACGTATGTTCATTTTAGTCCTTAAATAATAAAGGTTACATCATATTTCTTATAAAAGTACATTTTACATCAAATAAGTATATTTTCTCTAATTAAAATTCTACTTCTATTGTGTTACATATTTAATATGTCTTAGACAGACTATAGTTTTATTAATAGCTATTTTGAAAAATAAATAAAGGAAAAATGTACCAATACTTTTTATTACAGCCTTAACTTATTTTAAAATATTTTTATTGGAAAATAAAATATTCCACATTATATTTATACTATTTAGTTCTATTTTATAAATTCATGTTTAATATATTAGTTTAAAAGCATTAACACAAAATCATTGACTAAAAATAATTAATACTTTCTATATTATAACCGTGACCAAAATTATAAACAACCATAGTACTTTTAGTTTGAAAATATGACATTTGAAAATTGATATTAGAAAAATCTTGATAAAACTTACATAATTAACTTGATTTCTATTTTAAATTATTTTTATAAAAATAAAATATTTTATTAATTAATTGAATTAATACTTTCTATGTTAAATTATTAATTATTTTAGAATAACTTTATTAAAAAAATGAAATATGTCATCTTATATCTATATTACTTAGGTATATTTTATAAGTTCATATTTAATATATTGGTTTAAAAGTATTCACACAAAACTATAATAGTCACATAAATTTTACTTTAAAACATAGTATTTGAACTTTGATATTAGGAAGACGGTGGCAAATTTTGAATAACAAATTTAACTTCAGTTTTAAAATATTTTTATTAAAAGATTGAACTACATGATTAAATCAAATTTCTATATTAAAGGCTTGACTTATTTTTTAAAGTATATTAATTAGAGAAAATAAACTCATTTGATGTAAAATATTACTTAATTATATTTTATAAATTCATGTTTAATATGTTGGTTTAAAAGTATTCATACAAAACTATAATTAATCACACAATTTTTAGTTTAAAATATGGCATTTGAACTTTGATATTAGGAAAATATTGGCAAAATTTAAATAATAAATTTGATATCAAATTTAAAATATTTATATTAAAAGATCAAAATATGTAATTAAATCAAATTAACTTATTTTTTAAGACATGTTAATTAGAGAAAATGCACTTATTTTATATAAAAATACTTTCAAGGAATATTTGATGTAATACCTTTATCTTGTAAAAACTAAAATGGAGACTCATAAGCAAACTAAATTACCACGTCATATTTTCAAATGGATAAACTAATGGCTGGATTAATTTATAATATTTATATTTTAAAAACCAAAATGGTAGTTTACTCTTTTTTTCATTACTTAATAATTTTTTATAGCTAATTAAATATACACATTCATATTTCTATTTGACATAACCTCTTAGTATGAGTGTAAACTACAAGTTATTTCAATCTCACATAAGTTAAAACTAAAACTAAAAATTCAAAAAAAATTTAAAAAAAAATGACCCTCCTTTTGTTGGAGTGTTAAATTCCCTACCTAAAGGTTACAATCTAAAAAGGCCTCACAAGGGAGAAAAATACTTGTTTAAGCCTGGAAGAATTAGAAGTTCTGGATAAAAAGAGGATGGAAGCATGATAAAGACTAGAATGTTATAAAGCTCATTTATCCAGAGGTTTTAACAGAAAAGTATGCATTAAGACATTCTAAGTTAGTGACTTTATACTCTACATTTGGAAAATGAAATCCAAATCAAATCTAAGAAAAAAAAAAGAATCCATTCTTATTGCAAGAGGATAAACTGTAAGTTACTCCATGATTATAAGAGTAAAAGTTACATTCGGAAAGTTAAATCTAAGAAAAATCCATCCTCCTTATCGCAAGAAGACAAACTGTAAGTTACTCTAGGATTACAAGAGTCAAAGTTGTATCCAAAAAGTCAAATCTGAGAAAAATTCACCCTCCTTATCATAAGAGGACAAACAACAAGTTATTCCAAGATTACAAAAGTTAAAGTTGTATCTTGAAAATCAAATTCAAGAAAAAAATCTCTCTTTAATGCAAAAGGATAAATTACAAGTTACTTCAGGATTGCAAGAATTAAATGTGCATCCAGAAAGTCAAATCTAAGAAAAATTCACTTTCTTTATCGTAAGAGGATAAATTGCAAGTTAACTCCAAGATTGCAAAAGTTAAAGTTGCATTCGGAAAGCCAAATCTAAGAAAAAGAAAGTCGCTCTCCTTGTCACAAGAGGATACACTACATGTTACTCTAAGATAGCACGGGTTAAAACTGCATTTGGAAAAAAAAAAATCAAATCTAAGAAAAGGAAGTTTCTCTCTTTATCACAAGAGGATAAACTATATATCACCCCAATTTAAAACTACATGCAACAATTCAAATTCAAGTCAACCCAAGGAAACAAAAAATTCAACATACTACCAAAAGATGATAAACTAAATATTACTCCGAGTCCACAAGAATCAAAATTGTATCCAGCAAATCAAATTCTATATAAACTCAAGGAAACAAAGAAATCAACTTCCTTATTGCAAGAGAATAAATTGCACCTTATTTCTAGCCTGCATGAGTATAAATTGTGAATAACTTGAAATTAAAATAAATTTATTTATTTTATTTTGACTACTCGAATAAATATGAACTGTGATTGACCCTTTCGTTTCAAAGTTTAAATCAATTATTTTGGACTTAATGCTTGTCTAAGATATCTTGATAACCCAGAAACTAAATTTAAAATCATTCATATACCTTTTAATAAAAGTTTTGGGAAATTAAAATTATTCAGACAACACTTTTCATGTCTTGGGCTTCGATTTTATAAAATATAAAAACGTTCAAAGTTTCACAAAATTTCATGATAATTGGATGCTTACATTTTTCATCCACAAAACCATAAACTCTATGTATGAAAAATAATCCAGCCCAAGCATACAAGAAATGTTCAAGAAAAGAATATGTAGCTAAACTAATTTTCCATTTAATGTCGCAAGAAAGAACTGTCTAAGACAAAGCCCTATAAATGTTAGTTAGAACAAGCAAAACTAAGCTGTAAATGGCACCAAATGCCATTTAGGAGGCAGCTTTAAACGTTCTAATATGTAGGTGATTATCTCTTAAAAGAAGAACATAACAACATAGATATAATACTAAATATGAAACTAGTAGTAGTTCTTCCTAAAGGTCTTGAGTCAAATTGAGGCCAAACAAACAAATGAATCAATACCCTCAACTAAAATTAGAATCAAATTGAGGTCCAAACAAACAAATGGATCAATACCCTCAACTAAAATTGGAATGATAATGAGAGTTAACGTTACTTGTCGAAAGATTTTAATCCTCTTCCAATGACTAACATAATTTACATGCTTATATTAAGTTATCTTAATGTCTTGGATATTTTTCTCTTAAAATAAAAATAATTATAGTAAAAACTTCCTATAGATATAATTAAAACAAAAATTATAAATAAAATTAAATTAAATTAAATAATGTAACTTATATTCAAATAACATTAAGATATTAATTTTAAAATGAAATAAAATTTTATTTGTTGAGAGTTCCGTATGCGTTAAAAAAAAAAAAATCTTAATTTTTAAAGGGCTACAGGTATTTTTTTTTTCCATACCGCCCATTCCCACCCATGTCACATGCCGTATTTTATTCACGTGTATTTTGGTATCTTCCATAAACGTGCACTCAAAATTTCCTCTCCTGCATCCACACTAATCTTGGATGCCCTAAACTTGTAGCTTATTTGACCGAACTTCTCTGTTTTGATAGTCGGATTAAGCCTCAGTTTCTTCGTTTCTTGATCTACAAAGAGTTTAGTTCTAGCCTGTGATATTGAAATTTACATAAGTAATTGATCCTCTGAAACCCGCAGAATTTTTCTTTATGAACGCCCAGATCGATTCAAATTCGTGGTCTTTGCTCAACTAGATAAAGTTATTATTTAATCATGGACAATATGCTATCCTTTCCAATACAATAGATCATCTTACATAGAAGTAGAATCCTACCAAACTACTATAGAATATCTAACTCGTGAGTCATCTAGGTCTAGTTTCAAAATATTGCCTTGTCTTCAGTTTGAGTCTTGAATTCTTGATTAGGCAGCAGCCACATATTGATTGCATTGTCCAAAAAAATCATGATTAGCCACAAGCCCACCTCCATCAAAAGGAAAGAATTTTTCTGTAACAGCATGTGAAGCTATACTTATTCAGGGAATATGAACCAGAAACACACCAATTCAAGCAAAAAGAACCCTGAACACTATAACATAGTTAAACACAAGCAAAACAATTATGTATTAGGTCATGGCCATAGACCAAGAAACAAGTGGATCTTTCAAATGGCATGTTGTACAAAATTTTCAAATCCCATTCTTTCAAGATCTGCACCAGGAAGAGTAACATGAGATGGGGCAGAAAATTAGAATATGTTCACCCCGATATCATGGACAAATGAAAAATCTAATATGAAACTTCTTATCACTCATAACCAGAGGCTCTAAAATGAATTGAAATTCCAAAGTCTAATTTGATAGTCTTTTTAAAAGATGACAGACAAAAATCCCAAGGCAATATGCAGACCACCAACTTTCTAGTGATCATCATGGATCTCTTCACCACGGAGTGCATCTATAGCATCTTGCAGAAGATATCGATCATTGCTATACTTGCTATCGTTTTGAAACCAACCACAGTCAAGCAAAACATCTGGCCTAGTAAGATCTATCTCATTCAAATTTTGTTTCGTTTTGAAATAGTAAGTTGGGTCTCGCGTGACTATTTCATGCTTAATGTCATGATCTGCCAATATGAACAAATGTAAAAGGAACTGTGTCAAGAAAGAGTATACTCCATGTTATACACTTAACTGAAATGAATAGCAATCTCACCTTTTGAGGTTCCTACGGATTTTGGGTCATCCAGTGAATATCTGCTAGCAGGAGTAAATTCATGATGAACTGACTCAGCAGACTGACCTACAGTACAATGTGGGTCTTCTTGTTCGTTCAATTCTGCCTCAATTGGCTTCAAGGTTGAACTTCTGTGCAAGAAATTATCAGGGGTCTGCTGCAGTGAATTTTCTATATTTTTGGATTCATAGACTACTGCTTCCAACAAACCGCTTATCTGCTCAGGAGTAGGACCTGACAGAGTCTCCACAACTGGAGGAGACTCAATAAACTTATCAACAGAGTCGAGTGAATGAAGTGGGGATACAAGTGCACCCCAGCAACATTGTTGAGTTTCTACATATTGGAGTGAAGGGAGCTCTTTCATGGCCACAGATATGGGCACAGAAGAAGAGGTGTTGCCATTTATAACAGCATGGCTGCCTGGAAAATTATCAACTTGAAATTGATCGCTGGTGTTATGATTGGGACCACAAGAAGAAGACAACTTGGAGGGCTCAGCAATTTCCTCACATGCATAACCAACATACTGAGGGAGCTCAGCAATTTCATTTGGATAATCCGCATATTCAAGGGGCTCAGCATCTTCCTCAAATGCATAGCCCAAGTACTCACCGGATAATACTGGCACAGAACGGCCAATGCCACTTTCCACAGTATTGTATGGCATGCCTGACTCACAGAATTGCTCTGATGGAGGAATTGTTGGGAACATGATTTTATTATAACTATTTGAAGAACCTGCACTCAGTTCAAATGTATTTCTTTCAGGAATATCAAAAATTGCTGGTACATATGATACATATCCCTGATTATGTTTAAAATTTTTGAAGTCCAGATCAGGGATCTCAAAATTTTCCGGCTGCAAGAGATCTGATTGCTGGCTAGCCCCATTCATTAAGCCACTTGCATTTGAACTTTCTTGAATGCAAATGTCAGGAGGATAGAGTGGTAAGCCAGCACGTTCCATTCTCTTAATTCTTGTATTCCAGTAGTTTTTAATCTCGTTATCTGTACGCCCAGGCAACTGATCCAGAGAAGATACGGATCAACAGAAAGGAATATAACCAAAAACAAAAAGCAAAAGTACGTTTATTTGATAGAAAAAGGAAGAGAGTACAAGAATAGAAGATAAGCAATCCCCAATAGAAAGGGAAAAAAAAAAATAAAATAAAAAGGCTAAAAAACTACAAGAAAATAACACCAAGAAAAACCATCCAAACAAATATCTAAAATAGACTGCCAATCCTTTGCAAGGCAGTCAAAATTATCCTTTGAAAGAAACTACAAGCTGTAAGCCAAAGCAGAGTAGCAAACATAATCTTGTCCCACACTAAGAATATCAGCTGTAATTGCCGTTTAAAAATGTAACATTCCATTCCAACCAACTATTATACCATTAAACAGTAATTCATACAACTTCAGAAAGTGATTTTTTTTTCCCTATTCTTCCCAAAACAACATCTATTTTGAACACGTACAATGCAAGACATTTATTTTAAAATCATACAATCACAAACATTCGCTGGTGATGGAAGAAAGGAACATAAACAAGGAATGTTGCAAAGAAGGGTATTCAGGTCATTACCTACATAAGAGCACAAAATATATGCCCTAGAAGCCTACCGGTTGGCATATTTTCCAGGCCACTTTACCATCTATATCTTGATCTTGCCACCTCCCCACTTTCACTCTTGTAGTGCACCCAAAGTTAAGCCCATAACATAATCTAATTATTAAATATCACTCTAACAATAACAAACATATCCAGGAACAAAGCTTTATATTGTCTGTGCACCTGTATCATTATTAGTATTGATCTATTTCAAAACAGCATACAAACAAAAACTTTTACCTTTGAAGGAGTCTAAATGGTGTGATAGTTTTATGTCTAATCTTTATTTTGTTTCCATCTTATGGTTACAATAGTCTAATTTTGTTGGTATCAGCTGAAAGAAACAAATGCTAAGTATAATAAAATACAAGAGTACAAAAATTAGGGGACAACAGTTATTTTCACCAACAATCAACCCCCCTTCAGATTAGTTTTATAACAAAAACACAGGGTTTGGATCAGAAGGAATTTGGTGCAATGAAAGGCTTAAGTATCTAAACCTTAATCTGATAGACACCATCCCAAGACGAAGGAAGGCAGAGAGGAAGAAACCAGCCTTGAGCCATATCAATTAGTGGACCACCCCACCCCCTCTATCTCAGATTTTGAAACATGGAATTCTGACCTGTGAACACATTGCGACATTACCATATGCCACTATTTGATTCTGAATGTAAGTAGTAATTGGATATGCGTTTCCTAAACCAAAGAAGCCCCTGAATTGTTTACATAAAGAATCCTTCGACCAAAAATTTTATGTGGTTGGATACCAAACATGTATGATACCTAGGCAAGTTTGAAGTAAAATATAGGAGGTTTCTTGGTGTTGAAAACCTGAATTCATTCTTCCTCTTTTCAAACTTAGCAATGGTAATGGGAATCTCAGTCTCATCATGCAATCAGTTGAAGATGAAGAGGATTTATGTCTTTTGTTTAAATTAAGTTGTTAACATATGTATTAAGGAAAACAAAGGGGACACATCAGCTATCTAACAGTGCTACTTCACAATCAAAACGAGTTCAGTTAAGTTTGCAAGCAATAGAATAACAGAAGAACTTGATTAGAGAAAATTTAATATGTGAAAGGACTAATTGAGACAATTAATCCATAAAGGACCAAAATAGGTATTTAGTAAAAAAAAATAATAATAATAAATAATGAACTTGCTATAGAAGGTAATATAAGTTGGCAACTAGATCTCCATCATAGTAGGCTCATTCCTTAGTTGCTACCCACCATCCTTTTCCATTCCTGATGGAGAGAGAAGAAATTGGTGACATTCTGACAATAGATTTCAGAGAAGCTGGAAAAAGAAATTGCTGAACAATACAAAGAAGGGTGGACCATTTTTCCCACTTTTGGAGGAAATCTAGTAATCATGGAAGATGATTTGATGAAACAAGCCAATCAGACAGTTTTACTTTTCCAAAAGGACAGGACTTAGGTAAAGTTCCTTAGTTGTTTGCCATCAAATTCTCCATTCAAATTATGACACATGTATTGGTTGCTCTACTAATTACCATTAATAATTATAATTATAATAGCTATCAGTCAAAAATCAAATCCAAATTGTAATTATTAATGGTAATTAATAGAGTAATCAATACACGTGTTATAATTTGAATGGAAAACTTGATGGCTAATGTTAAAGAATAATATTAGTAATTAGGTTATTAGGTTATATTATGAGCTTGCTTGTAGTGCATCCAAAGTTAAGGGTTTTTAGTCTTTATGTTTCTTAGGAGCTCCATATAAATAGAGCATTAGGTTTATGTCTAATGTATCAATTTAGAAGTCTTATTTTCATTCTATTATAATATCAAAGTTCTCTCCCAAATTCTCTTTAGCCTCTTTCTACTTCTTCCCTTCTAAATCCTAATTATTTTCTCAACATGGTATCAGAGTAATATCTACCACCTTGAAACCTGGTAGGTTATAACGCTTCTTGTGTTCCGTTGTAAATAATTTTAGGTTTTCTATTATTTTATTGGTTGTCTAGTATTCGAGTTTTAGTAATATATATATATATATATAGAGAGAGAGAGAGAGAGAGAGAGAGAGTTTAGATGAGTTGCTTCTGGTAAATTTAAGGTTTATAGTTATTTAAGTTTTGGTGAGAGAAAAGAATTTAAAAAAATTAAGTCACCCTACTCTCGATCTCAGATTCAAATTCGTGTTCAGAAAGTCTAGGGCTGGGAACAACTGGGCTAAAGGTCATTATACCAAGGGGGCTGAGTTGATTGACTCAATGCTTGGTGTTGTGAGGAAGGAGGCAGAGAACTGCGACTGTCCCAATTTAGCAGCACAAATCCATGAGATTCTTGACATCCAAGGAGGCCAGTGTGGTAACCAGATCGGAGCTAAGTTCTGGGAGGTTGTGTGTGCCAAGCATGGCATTGACCCGACCAAAAGGTACCAAGGGGACATCGATTTGCAACTTGAGTGAGTCAATGTGTACTACAACAAAGCCAGCTGTGGACGAATCGTATCAAAGGCCACTGCTGCTGAGGATGACAATGATGATGTGGATTTGTTTGGAGAAGAGACTGAGCAGGAGAAGAAGGCTGAAGAATGTGCAGCTGCTGTGAAGGCATCTGCAAAGAAAGAGGAGACTGGGAAATCATCTGTTCTGATGGATGTGAAGCCATGGAATGATGAAACTGACATAAAAAGGCTTGAAGAAGCAGTGAGAGGTGTTCAGATGGAAGGGTTGGTTGCTTTAGGGTGATCCAAACTTGTACCTGTTGGATATGGAATCTAGAAACTACAAATTCTGCTTACTATTGTGGATGACTTGGTGTCTGTCAACAATCTCATGGAGGATCATCTCCTGACTGAACCAATTAATGAATATGTCCAGAGTTGTGACATTGCTGACTTCAACAAAATATAATTGAAATTCCATGAGGGACTTGGACACCCACAGCACTCACTTTTGGTGGTGGTTCCTGCTGGAGCTCCAGCAAACAGAAAACATGTGTTATTTTTTTTCCTTTTCAGCTCTTTTTTTTTTTTTTTTTGTGGATTTTTGACACCTTGGAATGCAATTTTTGGTTAATCTGCCTTTGTATTGTGAAGTTTTGATTGATTTAACTACTGGGTGGTGTGGTTTTTGGTTGTTTTGGCTGGTTGTTGCTGTCATGGTCTGGCCATCTCTGTTTTTATGGTTTTGAAGTTGTTTAATGCTATATGAAGATGATTTTGTGCGTTTTTGGTCTAACTAAAGTTGGTTTTGCAGTTTGTGCAAGCTGATTTGGTATTTTTGAAGATTTGTGACAGTTTTGGTGTGAGCCAGTATAAGTTGCTTTTATTTTGCTGCAATTTAGTTGATTTTGAAATATTTGGAGTACATTTGATGTTTACATGTTTGGGCTGGTGGCTGTGGACTTGGCGAGATGCTACAAGATGTAGCTTTTCTGGGAATATTATCCAGGGGCAACGGTTTCGATGTTGGAAAGGTGTTGAGTATAGCTCTAAGTCTTACAACTTTGTAGTGAGCAAAGTTGTGTTGCTATGTGTTTGGAGTGCATTTTGGTGTTATGCACATTTGGATTATTTAATGAATTTTAGTGTCTTCATGTGATTTGAAGCACCACTTGCAAACTTTATTTTTGGTGTCTTCATGAGATTTGGAGCACTATTTGGTGTGAATTGTATTTACACACGTCTCATTTGGTGAGGTTATCCTCAATATGGACTGATTTGAACTACTAATTTGGCTACAGGACTTGCTTTAATGTCTTGGAATTGGCTTCAATGACTACAACTTGGGAGACATGGTTTGTGGTAGTATTGGGGTTTTGGCGTAATTCCAACCATAAGTGTTGGTGATTTTGAGGACCAACTAAGAAGTTCAGGGAGCAACTCAAGGGAAGTTAGCAAGAGACTTCTGGAAGCTATGTTATTTGTGCCGAGGAGAACAACTAGAAAAAGGTCAAGGGAACAACTAGAAGTAGGTGGGTGGAGACTTCTAGGAGTTGTATTTACCAAGGTTTTGGCATTATTTTTGGGGTTTGCGATGTTTGGTTCAGGGGAGTTGTTCACATGCTGTATTTGTTGCAAGTCATTCGTGGAGTTTGAAGTTTGAGCTTTCTTTATAATGTTTTTATTGCATTTTATTTTTTAGAGTTAATATTTATGTAACAAGCTTAAGCTCTATAAGCTTAGGTTATTAGGTTATATGATGAGCTCAGGTTATGTTATGGGCTTGATTGTAGTGTATCCAAAGTTAAGGATTTTATATGTTTCTTAGGAGATCAAAAGTTCTCTCCCTAATTCTCTTTAACCTCTTTCTACTTCTTCCCCTCTAAACCCTAATAATTTTCTCAACAACTAAAACCTAAGGAACTTTACCTAAGTTTTGCCCTTTCCAAGATAGGACCTGAAGATGTTTCTGTGTGTTTTCTATGTCTCAGAGAATTTTCATAAATTAAATCCCCCCAAGTCCCACAGCTATCATATCTTTATCTTTCATGGGATAAGGCTTGGTTGCTTGTTTGTTTTGTTGAATGCACCTTAAAACTTCTTAGTTTAGGGTGGCAGGATCAAGAGAGAGCATACAACTCATCACTTTTTATCATCAAGACCATTAGAATATTCATATAACCTTACAATTGCTTGATATGATATAACTAAAATGTAAACAGCTACCCTTTACCAGAAAACAAATTCCTAGCCAAGAGAACTAATCAGAAAGCATTATCTAGGACTATTTAATCAGTTCATCATAAGACTAGCTACATGCGACCTTCAAGGTTAATATTTTTATTATAAGAAAAGAAATATTGTTAAAGAAGGGGAAAAAAAGTACAAGAAAAGAGGAGAAGCAAGCCACAATAGAAAGGAAAAAAACTAAAGATTATAATAAAACACCAAGGAAACCATCCTATCAAAGATCTAGAATAGACTCTCAATTCCTTTGCAAGTCTGTCAAAGTTAACCCCTGAAACTCGAAAGAAACCATGACCTTTAAGCGAAAGCAAGGTAACAAACATAATCTTTTTTTGGATAGAAGGTAACAAACATAATCTTAGCCCACCAAAACATCAATTGATATGGCTGTTTAAAAATTCTAGCTTTCTTTTTCAACCATAAACACCATAAGACAGCAAGTCTTGCAGTTTCCTAAATTGCACTTTTTTCTTTATTCTTCCCACAACCACCAAATCTAGTAGAAAAGAAAATATTCATAGTAGCTGGGGTGAAGAGCTTATTCCATAACTACCAAGCCATCTCACAATGTAAAAACAAATAACTATTGGTCTCTAAATTTTAACATAAATACATATCTGGCGACAAAGTTTAATGTGGTTTGTGCACATGTAACATATCACTAGTATTGATCTTATTCAAAAGATCAGTCCAAACAAAAATTTTAACCTTAGAAGGAGCCTTAATTTTCCAAAAGGAATTAAGAAAAGACAAATTAAGATTTGAAGGGTTTTGGACCAAAAAATTTAAGATATACATGTGAACAAACCAAAAGAATCTAGAGACCAAATACACTTGTTTGGATTAGGAGATAAATGAAAAGAATTCAACAAATAATTCAAGAGAATCAACAATGCATTAGTCTCTCTTTCATTAAGATTTCGGGTGAAATGAAAATTCCAAGAGAGTAGCATCATGTTGAGCAAAAGAGAAAAAAAAATGGAAAATGAAATGAAAAAGCAAGCTTTCCCAACCAAGGATTCTCCTGGAAAGAAAAATGATTCCCATCCCCTACAGAAATTTGAACCAAGGGGGGAAACAAGAATAAACCTGAGGGATGAACTTCCAAGGACTTCTATGAGTCACACTATTCCCGGCCAAAGCATGCCAACCAGTCTAGTGAAGACCATACTTACTCTTAATCACCTTAAGCCATAAATAATCTGTTTGCAAAGGAAAACACCACAACCATTTAGCAACTAGAGCAATGTTCTTGGAAACCAAAGTACCCATCCCTAAACCTCAATCTTGCTTTGGTTTATAACAAACATCCTAACTCACCAAATGGTCCCTTTTGGAATCACTTGCACCATGCTATAAAAAGTCTCACATAATCCTTTCTATTTTTCCTGCCACACCCACAGGAATCTTAAACAATGAAAGATAATAAGGTGGAACACTAGACAAACATGCTTGAATAAGAGTCACTCTTCCCCCTAAGGAGAAGAAAGCATCTTTCTAATGATCTAGCTACTTTGAAATCTTTTTAATTAAAAGATCCCAGGAATAACTCAATCAAGGATTACCTCCCATAGGGACACCCAAATATATCATTGGCCAATCCAACAAACCACAAGCTGCAACATCCACCAAATCTCGCAAAACATGTTATCAATATTAATCCCAACCACACCACTGTTACTAAGATTAACATGCAAACACGAGATACTCTAAAAAATTTGTATAGTAAGAACATTAACAAAATTAGCTTTATCTTCAAGCAAGAAAAGGATGGTATCATCAGCAAAACAACAACTGAGGAACTTCAACTAGACCATCACCAACTTGCAGACCTTAAATGATATTACAGTCAATAACAATCTCGAGAAGTGAAAATGTGAAGAGAAATCAACAACATTACTACAACATATCAGCCATATCCAAAAGAATTAAAATCATCTCCAGAGAAGATGTTTAAGTCACTAACAGTGTCAAAAAGTGAAAATGTAAGAGATACCAATGACGTTACTAAAATAACATCAGCCATATTCAAAATGATCAAAATCATTCAAAGAGAAGATGCAATGCACATGAGACAAACAAATAAATAAATTTGGAATCTAATAGCACGAAAGATTAATTAGAACTGTGGAGGGTGGACCATGCTTCAAATTCATCCTGATAGCTACAAAGCTTACATAGTTACACCTATTCCAATCGCATTCCTCTTTGATGAGAATCGATAACCTGTATAACTATCTAACTCAAATGCAATCCTTTCCAGGTCATACAGCAAAGCCATCGCATAATATAGTATGACCAAATAAAATTAGTAAAAGTACATCACAACGAACCTCTGCAGCCATTCGGGCCCATTTATTTCCCCACTTAGCATGGAGCTCAATGATTTTACGTTCTTCTTCACGGGTAAATGCACCCTTTTTCAAATCAGGTCTTAGGTGATTTGCCCATCGTAGACGGCAGCTTTTCCCACATCGGGCAAGTCCTGAGTGCTTTTGGACTGCATTCCAGTTACCCTCTCCATGTTTTTTGACATATTCCACCAAAATTGCATCCTCTGCTGCTGTCCATGGGCCTTTCTTCAAAGGACCTTCTCCTCCAAAGTTATTCTCTCCCGCATCATTAGCTTCTTCACCTGATAATGAAGGTTGATGACCCATGGACATTTTCTGGGTATCATCCCCATTTATGATACTATACATGGCTTTTGCTGTGGGGGCAGAAGTAGAGAGAATTAGAGATTCTACTTTCAAAGACAGAAGGTGAAAAGCAACAACTTTGAAATCCGAAGGTATAAAAGAAATGATAAACTCTTCAATAATGTTAAACTATTTTTTGGAGCAGCTTTATGACATTAGCAAAGAAGATAAACTGAACTCCTATCTAATCAATAACAAAGATGTTGACACAGATGGATGAGATATATTAACCATATGAAACACAGACAACAATACAAAGTTACATGAACAAATAACATGATAAAAACCCAGAAGACTTTGATAGAACATTGAAGGGACATGAGTCAAGACAGTATTTGATTTCAATAGAAAGGGGACAACAAGTCCAATAAGATAGGTAATCTATTATTTAATTAACCACAGTTGATTAAACCATGATATAGAAAACAAAAGTGTCAGTAAATAATGTCAACTTCTCTCAATTTTGTTTAACTATGCTTACTTTTACATCTCACACTAAGTTCCTTTTTTCATTTTTTTTTTCTATTTTTTGTGAGTCATGTGCTAATGTCCGTTAACATGTCTAGCACGCAGTTGTTAACCAAAAGCATGGCTGAAAAACCAGTAAACTAACGGGGATGAAATGTTTCCCAGAATTTTAATCATAAAATTTTTTCCAAGAATTTTAATCATGAAATTGTTTTTATGAAACCAAAGGTCTTTAGATCCTATTTCAATTCTATCGACTTTCAATTATCTTTCTAATCTTCTAACAGGCACTCGAAACTACAATTTCTATAAGTAGTAACAGGAAAGAAAAATAAAATTTACCTCACTTTTAACAATGCCGAGATTGAATATCGAAAAACCTTCTGCAAGATTCCAGCTGACATGAAATAAAACAAGCACAAATTAGAACCGAAGATTGATTGGAAAAAAATCCAAGACCAGCTCACAGAGCCTTACATTTCTGAAAATTTCTCATTACGGCTCAATTCTGAGACATCAGAAAATCGGAATAATAGAAGAGGAATTGAGAGCAAAAGTGGGAGAGATACACGGCGATAAATGCTTCAATTTCTCTCAAGAAGACTCCAAACTTGATCAAGCTGTTCTTTCCACACTGCCAGTGCTAAGTTACAGAGGCCAACGTCTTTAGATGACTGAATAAAGAAAGGAAAAATAGGCTCGCAGATCCCACCATGGTAATGATAATAATAATTAATTCCGTAAATTATCACTATTATTTTCCTTAATTTTTAATTAAATTTTTATTATTTTTATTGAGTCATTTTCTAGGTATTTTTTTTAATAGAGTTCTTTCTATTATTTTTATTAAATTTTATTAGTAATCAATAAAAGCAAATAAAAACTTTATTAATTATTTATAAAATACAAGGACATGATTTATCATTTTCTTTAAAGATAAAATAATAGTAAAATGTAAATTTTTTTAAGTATATTTCATTAAATACAAATAAAAATAATATAAAAAATTTATATTAATAACAACTAATAATGGGACTTAAACAAGGATAACGGAAAGTATTTAATTAAACGCAAAAAAATAAATATAATTATTTAATTTAAAATTTTTAAATTATAAAAAATTAATTAGGAATTGAATGAATGAGTAATTTATCCTAATATGGCCAAGTTAAACATTAATTTATGAGTTATAGAAAATCTATCTTATATATATATATATATATATATATTATCACTACAACTTTTGTACAAAGTTTAAAAATTTTTATTATCAATACGATTTTTGTATAGTATTTACCAATATTGAATTTTCTCTTATCCACCTAAATATCAATACAAAAGTAAAAAAGTATATCACATAAAAAAGTATATTTATTTATTTATTTATTTCTTTTTATGATCTCTATTTTAGTTATCCTCCTTAATTAGTTATCCCCTTTAATTAATAGAAACTAAAATAATGTCACAGTTCATTTGTAATTTATAATTAATGTAAGCAATGCTTTATCAAATTAGACAATTGAACAGAGGGTGTCTAATTTAAATGGGAAAATTTATACTAGAGATAATGATAACAACTTCATTTTAGATATCAATTATATTTTATCTTTTGCTCCTTAATTTTCAAAAATTCAAAGGAAACTAAAAGATAATTATAAGAAATAAAATTCTAATCAGAAAATCAAAATAGAGATAATAATAGAAATTTGATTTTAGAGAAACAATTTCTCACTTATCCTTTCAAATTTTAAAAGGTGAGGTGGTTTGCAAAATGGGGGGAGAGGTGATTTATATTCCAAATCCCTTTTACTTTAGATCATATAAATATAATTTCTTAATTTTTAAAAATATATATTTAATCCTTTTATATTTTAATTTATGTGTAGTCTATTTATATTGATCTATTTTTTGTTCATATAACTAAGAGAACATTTACGTTACCACTAAATACTTTTATTCCCTTTGAAAAAATATCAAAAACCCAAACCTAACTTATTTAGAAAGGAAAAAAGAAAATTCATTAAATAGTATTGAAAATTATTAAAAAAATTAACTCGCTAAAATAACGTACAATTAATATTTCATCCTCATCAAGTCATTGAATTTAACAGATAAACAACATTTTTATTTGTTTTGTTTTATGTGTGTCCTAATGTTTTAAGATAAAACTTTGTAATGAGGTTGAAATTAGAAATAATGAATTATCTTTTATTTTTTTAAAGAAAATAGAGATTTTTAACGATTATGTGATAATCATATGAATATTCTATTAAGTATATGAAGGGAAATTAGTAGGGGTGCTAAACGGATCGATCCGTGCAGAGCAGGCTTGATTCGTGCGAATGCGGACCTAAACGGATTTAGTCCGTTTAGGCCCGTATTTAAACGGATTAATTATTACCTAGTCCAGTCTGTAAAAAAATACGGATCGATCTGCTTGGTCCACGGACTTAACACTAATTTAACACTAAATTAGCCAGTCTGCGAGGATCTGTATTGGTGGGCTTGGTCCGTTTAGACCCGCATTTAAACGGATCAATTATTGCATGATTTAGTCCGCAAAAAAATGCGGACCGATCCACTTGGTACGCGAACTTTTGATCTATTTAACACTCCTAAAAATTAGATGAACGTGGATTAAGGCACTAAATTAAAATATAAGTGGGTGGCATATGCTTATTTAAAAATAAAAGATGATGTACATATAACCTAAATATAAGGAATTTGGTGCATTTTATCGCATTCTCTTGTAGTGAAATTTAATGAAATTATCTTAACTTTTAGACTTTATATGAATTTGTTTAAAACAATTTAAAAAATTGCAGGGAAAATTTTTGTATTAAAAGTTTTGTGTGGACTAAGGTCCCTCACATTACCATAACAATGAGGTAATGGAAATTTGAAAAACTGACCCCTGCAACATTATAATCCACTTCTGATATCTTAAAATAATCTTGCATAGCACAACGCACAATTTTATCATTTAAACATCTATCTAAATCTTCATTAAAATGATACACAAACATCAAAAACCTTGAAATCAGGGGATGGTTGATTCGGCTAAGGCCACCCCAAAAGTTGGAGAAATTTGAAAAAATTTAGAAACAGAGACTCTTTAACGCAAACCTTGCAGAAGTGGAAT
>JANHAO010006307.1:0-21528 GCA_026873985.1 Saraca asoca
TTAGACCGAGTTATAATGGCTACAACACTTGCTCACAGGATATCCTTCTAAATGAGGATTATAGATATAAAAGGCTCTCTTTCACTAATGGAGTTTTCTGTATATATTTCCCCCCTTCCTTATGGTCCCTTCCCCTTTATTTATAATGAGGGAGAGGGTTACAAGAGTAATCTTCTTAATTGGCAAAATGATCACCTTCGCTATCCTTAGTATTAAATGCCTGCCGTCGGACAATTAATGCTAGGCAAATCATTGTCGGATTTTTGGGGAGCTGATGTGTATTATCTGAGTCCTGGGCTGTCAACTCTTTCGGCATGTTTTAGGCTACTGACTAGACTTTGTATGATCGCCTGCCAGTGGTGGAGCGAAAGGGAGATCATGGGTTGAGGTCCTAGGGTCATTATCTTCGTTCTTGTTTGATTGTCTATTGGCCTTGGTCAATACGTTTGTTGCCCTTCAAACCTGTGGTCCCGTGGAATGGTGAGGTCTCGTGGCATCGTGGGCCCTCGTGGCTTGGCGATCGTGGTCTCTTTCTGGTGGGGCTGAATTTCTTTTGGATTATGCTTCCCTGGATGCCGTTCTTCTCGAACCTTATCCAAATAACACCCATAATAATTTTAATTCAAGAGGTCATTCAGTTGAGAAAGATCAAGTGGAGTAGACTTAAATTACGGTTTCAATTCAAGATGAACCACTTTAAAATTTTTTGTGTCTATTGATTTTTATTCTTACTGCTCAATTATTATTTTCTACTATTTTACATTTAATCTTACTGATTATAATCGTATTTGTAATTTGAATATTAAATCAAGTAAATCAAAGGTGTACACAATTCTCCAAAAAGAAAAGGGCAAGATCCAATTATCTTCTGTAATTTAAATTTCACATATTTATATTCTACAATATTTTTTGCCCACCTTTCGGGACCTGACAAACACAAATCTGGAAATTAGGCACTTAAGGTTTTAGTAGTTAGTTTGGGAATTTTTGATTTTGGGTTTTTTGGGAAAAATTGATCAGTTGAAATTGTTTGTAGGGGATTTTTAAGTGTTTCTATGAAGGAAATTTGGAGAAAATCGGTTTGGATTTTAAGATTTTGGTCAAATTTGAGGGAGAGGTGTAACAGAGTTTTGAGAGAAAAGTGTTAGGGTTTTAACTGGTGTTACTGTAAAATGAATTCAACATCGATTCAGGTATATATAGTAATACATGTTGAATCAATTATGGAATGAATTCAAAGAGCAAATTTTTAGTAATGAATTGATTCAAGTGTCAATTTTTTGGGTTTTGAATTAGTTAAGGAATCAATTTTGTTATGAAATTTAAGGGAATCAGTTCAAAAACTTTTGAAAAACTTGGTAAAATCAAATCGATTTTTAAATCAATTCAGGTGGCCTAAATTTTATTTTTTTATACTATTTTGTTTTTAGAAAGTTTTTTAATTGTTTATTCAGCTGATTTAATTTCTCAAATTACTTGGAGATACAAATTCCCTTCATGTACCTATAAAAATAGATTGAGCAACATCTCCTGTGCTTAAGTTAGTAAATGCAGCGTACAAAACAAAAATGAAAATAAGAAATCATAAAATGAAAATTTTACTAAAGTTAGGGGTTTCATGATCAGTCATGTGGTGAATGCAACTTTTGTCTTTAATCTTGAGTTGCTTTCTTTTCTCCCACATAGACCTACATATCTAAAATTACTTTTTCTTGGCTGGTCTTTAGGTCCAAAATTGTTAGCATCGATAGCTGATATCCTATCAAACCTTATAGCAATAGTATTTGAACTAGATAAGTGCATTTTAGGTAGTCAAACAAGTTTTTCATTGGGTTTCAACACATATGTTCCATTTTTGTATGGACAATATCTAGTATGGTGACCCTTATGATTACAATAATAGTAGATAATTTGTCTAAAGTTCCTTTTTGATCTCTTCTTCCTATATTATTTAAATCCTAAGCCATTTTTATTTTGAAATTCTGTTTGATTATCCAACATGTTATTCAATCTTGCATTATTGTTTGAAAAACGTTGCAGACTCTTATTCAATTTCTCTATTTCACACTTGTAGGATTCATAGTGCTCACATGGTTTATTCTCACTGACTAATTTCTCAGCTAGAATGTTCAAATTAACATTTTCTTTTTCAATTTCCTCAATCCTTTTTTGCAGACCCACATTTTTAATTTTCAATTGCTTTAATTCTTTATTAACTCTCTTTAATTCCTCCCAAGTCTTAAGCAATGCTGCATGCATTTTTACACAAAGATTAGTAGGATAAACATGAGATTTATATTAGAATTATTAAAATCATTAGAAGATTCATTAGAAAAATTATTGGTTTCATCTGAGTCACTTACATAAGAATTGCAATAAAAGGTAGGAAATTTTTGAACCTTCATAGTTTCATGCTTTGCCAGGAGATAGTGCTGCTTTTCTTTTCTATCATCAACTTCAAATCTATAGCCATAAGTGGTCTCCAAAGTATCTAGAATATCTTTTGCTATTCTGCACTTTGAAATTCTTGGACATTCATTAGTAGACAATGAACTTACAATGATCCATTTTAATTTGGAGGCAAGAAGATGTTTTCTTTCTTCTTCTTTAGTCCATAACAATTTAGACTTAGGTTCAACAATTCCATTAACAGTTATTTTGGGCAATCATAACTAGATTCAAGAATCTCTAGCATATCTTCATCTAAGGCTTTTATAAAAGCCTTGAACTTAAATTTCTAAAAATCAAAATTGTCAAAATCAAAAGCAAGTGGGTGATTTAAAGATGAGCAATCTGAAAAGATATTCAAATTAGAATCCATATCCTTAAAAAAAGGAGTATCAAGAGACAAAGCTCTAATACCAACTATTAGGTCCCACAATCAAAGTTTAAAATTCAACACTTAGATCTTTCCCTTATTCCTTTAGGGGAATGTGTATACTCCTTTTGAAATTGAAGATTAACTCTCCTTTTGAAATTATTGCAAGTGTGTGATCAAGATGTGTAGCAAAAATTAATTACAATTCAATTGTAGAATTGTTAATGTTGTATGATAGAATCAATGTAGTAAAATAGTATTGATGAAATGCAGAATATAGAAATAATGCATTAGTAATAAAATTGTGAAAGGTAGTAAAGAAAAGATTAAGAGAGCCACAATTTTTAAAGTGGTTCAACTTCACTTGAAACCACAGATGAAGTCTACATCCACTGACAATCATTCCTCAATCTAAGATTAGTTTTATTGAAAAACCATCAAGATTACTAGGCTCCTAAACTGCCAGTACAATATTCAACAAACAACATAAGAATTACAGAGATCTTGACAACCTAGAAGAATTTCTAGTAGGCTCTTGTAAGCCTAAACAAATACACAAGAAATTACTAGGCTCTTGTAGACTTATACAAGATTTCTAAATTCTTAGAAATCTCAAAAGAAAGATGAGATTAAAGTAGAAGATACAATACCAATTATTTACTAGTTGTTTGAGAAGAATTTCTCAAACTAACTAAGGTGAATTTGCAATGGCCTTGATTCAAATCCTTTTTGAATTGAGAAAAGATGTGAAGACAATGAAAATCTTGTAGAGAGCAATTTCTTAGAGAATTTTGCACTTGAGGAAGATAGAAAAATATGCAATCTATTAAAAATTTGAATGCAGATAGGATTTTTATACTTATTGTAGCTGACTCTAATAGAATAACTAACTTTCAATTCATGAATCGATTCTTGAATCAATTTAGAGTGGTTACAACTATTTTTCATTAATGAATCAATTTTTGAATCGATTCAAAGCATTTTGAAATCAATATGTGAATCAATTGGTGAATCGATTCAAATCAAAATCCTAACTTTTGGCAAAAATATTTTTGAAAACTTTTGTTTATGAATCAATTGGTGAATTGATTTGAAGAGTGAAAAAAAATATTTGATTTTAAAACTTTCTTCAAGTGCTCAATTTGTACTCTTCTTCTTCATCGTTTAAAAAATATTATTTGAATCCAGATTGCGTTAGGATTCACTTACAAAAGATCTAAAAATAAAAATAAATTCTAATCTTAAATTTGATCTTTTGAATCTTAAACTATGATCTTTACTCTTATAAAATAGATCACAAACATTGAAAAGAATGTTAGATAGTTTGTCAATATCAAAACATAATGTATAGCCAATAGGCTAACAATCTCATAAGGCTATAGTTTGTCAACATCAAAATAGAATGTATAGCCACTAGGCTAACATGTTTGAATAATTTGGAGAAATTGTGTTTGAATGAAAAGGAGTTTTAATTCAACTGAGCTTGAAGAAGCTTGTGAATAGATTCATTGCCAATATGCATGGAAGCCTAATGGGTCGCACACAATAGAAACACTTTGATCTAATGTCAAAGGAAAGTTAGAATGCAAAATGTTACCAATTCAAGAGTTGAATTCAATAAAAATCTTCAAAATTTTAAATGATTAATTAAGTGTATATTAATTAAATATTTAATAATTCTAATACAAATTATATTTATTAAATAGTAGTAAATTTCCACAGTTAATTTTTAAATGTCAGAGAACATTTATATCAACACTGGTAGAGATCTAGAAAAAAATAGAGGAATGGTTCCTTAATTAGAAGTTATTAATATAATTAGATGATGATTACAAATGAGAATCCAAGTTTGAACCTCTTTCTCTAGACTTTCTCTCTAAGATTTCAACACTCAAATCACCTCTAATCACTTCCAAGTTTGGTTTTGTTCTTCTACTCATCTTTCACTTTAATTATTTGGTTTCAAATTTTGGGCTTTGAAGGCAAAATCTTAAGGAAAGGAAAAAAAATAGGCAGTTTCGGTGATGTGGAATTGGAGGGTTCCTTAAATTTCTTTTGATGTTTTAACTTTCTCTAAGCATTCTCCTAAGGCTTCTAAGGGTTTTGATGGAAACTCAAAGATGAGTACTAGTTTTCAAAGATAGAATTTATACCTATTCTTCGACTAACCATGTTCCATTTTATGTTTTGTGTTAACTAGTGATCCCCTTAACGTCACAAGGATACTAATCCTAATTTGTTAGGATTGTGAGAGACTTTTACTCTTTCTTTTGGTCATTTATTATTTGTTGTTTTCCGCTCTATATATAGGTATGTATTTTCATATTGTTTATAAGATTACAATTGTTATGTTACTTATATGTGTCCCAGAGACATCAAATTCTTACTGAGAACTACTATTATAGCACTTTTGAGGCAAGTACAAAGTGCTTGCAATTTAAGAGAGGGAAAGTGCAAAACACCTCTAAGGCAAGTACAATTCACCTAAAATTCAAGCCAAAGGTGGAAGCAAAGCACCCACTAAGCTAGGTAAAAATTACCTATGATAAAGTTAAAATGAATCTATTGCAAGGGCATATGAGAAGATTAGCCCAACTATGGCATCTTTTCTTAGCATTGATCAAGATTTTGGGCAAAGAGATAATCAAAATGAGGGGTGTCTATAAACATGCCATTTTGGCCTTGTGAGAAACTTGCTGGGTGCTGGGAACTCTTGGTCGAAAATGGAATCTTAAAACAAAACAAAGGAAGAGAAAAGTGTTGAAAAAGCTTTCAAAATGATCAAAATGACATCAATATGGGTCAAAATGCAAGGGACGAAGTCTATATTGAATAAACCAAACCCTAAGACAACAAAATTGGATCCCATAGTATAAAGGAACCATTAGCAGCATAGAGGGGCCCACATAGTATTGAATAAGTTAGGTTGTTATATTAGACCCAACCTTCATGCTTTTAGCCCATTTTCCAACTTGATATGCCATTAGTTCATAAGAAATTATATACAGAAGTTGGAAAATGGGGTTCAACCTCTCTCCCTTTGCACTTCCCACTTCAAAAATACAAATAAATAACTTGTGAATCATTTTTTGTTAATCTTTAAAGGGAATGAGAATGTTTATTGGCATTTCCTAACTCTAAGTAAGTAGATGTTCCTAAGTTGTCATTTGACACATAAGATTTCAATAAGAAGTTCTCTTTCTATGTAGATTTAATTTCCAAGACATATGTAATTCCTCATATATTCAAAAAATTTATTTCGATAATAAAAAGGCTTTTCAGGAATTTTTGAGAATTTTGAAATTATAAATATTGAGCTATTAGGAGTCTACATATGCTAGAAATAGATGAATTTTAGAAATCTTTAGGCAATCAAAATTTTCATCATGGGTGCTTAGAAAATAAAATTCATATTGTTAAGATTTAAATTTCTAGAAAACTTCAGAAGGATCAAAACTAGGGCTAAAAAGCTCAGCAAATGTAAAATTATAGTTATTATGAAAATAATTAATTTAATTAATTTGTATTAAAATTTTATGGCCATTGATGATCAATAAGTATGTCAAATTTGGACTTAAATTTGAGGACAAGATTAAGAAAATTTGCTAAGGGAAAAGTCAAAGGTGGAAGTTGACCTTATTTTCCTATTTTATCTTCAAGGGGGTTAGCTTCCTTATTTTCCCTAGCCATTTCTTGGTTGCCTTCATGCTAACCATATTTGCTTTCAAAAGCTTGGAGCTTCTCTCTCTACATCTTTTTTTTCTCTCACTTCAGGTAAATATTCCTGTCTTCATCTTAATTTTTCAAATTTTTACTGCTGATTCCTCTCTTTTTCCTCTTCAATCTGATGCCAAAATCATGTTGATTTTTTTGGTGTTTTTAAAGCTTGAATATGTTATGTTTAGTTTGTTTCTATGTAATGGAATCATAATCTAATAGTATATAATTAGTTAATGGGAGAAATCCTTAAAAAAAATCTAAGAGGCTAATATGCTATTCTTTCTTATTCTTGATGAAGATATTTATAAGATCTATCTTGATTGCTTATTCCAACTGTTAAGGTGAGTGATTCTTACCTTTCTTATAAATTATGGTGTGATTATATGATTGTAGTTTACTGAATGTTAGTATATGCTGAAAGAAATGGGTATTTGGAATGGTACAAAAATATTTGAGTGTGAATGGACTTGTTATAATGGTTAATTTCCAAGTGGAAAAGTTGCGTTTTGTGTTGTGTTGAATTCTTATGACTTGATGTAAGTTTGTATGTGTTTTCTCCCATTTTTCAGTTAGCTTTCATTTTCCAAAAATCATGATTCAAATCATTGTTTTTACCTTGAACCCGTGATCATGATAGCAGCTACAAAGCAATATTGTGACTTCAGACCTTAAGATTTGAATCAGAATTTTAGTTGTTTTTCTTATGATTCAAATTAACCTTTTATAATTATGCTAGCTCAATTTTGATCGTGTATGAATTTAGACTTCCTAAAAGTTTGCAAATTTTGGTGAGTAGACTGGCATTTTGAACTAGTTTTTTTAAGTCAAATCAAACCTTTCTTACATGAGCCTTGCGATTCTAATTGTGATTCTACTTGAATTTCAAGCCCAATCCTACTCATGATTCTAATTGCTCCTCTAGAAATTTTTTATTCTTTTCGGTTGAGCTCACTTTTCTCTCTCTAAGACATCTCTCATCTCTTTGTTCTAATCTTATGTGCATTCTAGTTAATTAAATGAAGCAAGTAAGAATCCTATATGAGTAATTATAAACTAATATCAATAAACTTAGTAATTGTCTATAATCGATTGTATGATAATGTAACAAGAAATGTAATCCTTTTGATTAAGATTGAATGTATGATTAAGATTGTGGTTGAAATGTACATTTGTGATATAAATGTTATGAGAATGATGTTATTGAATGCTTACAAGTTCTTATGAGATTTGAGATAAGATTGATGAGATGAGATGGGGAAACCGAACCAGCTTTTTTATCTACATTTTTGATATGATGAGTGGGATAAGGTTGACTTAGAGGGACAAGGTTGGGATTGTGCTAGACAAGGATGGACCAGAATAACAAGGAGATTTATATTTATTATTATGATTTTACTTTTACTTGCATTATTATTTTGTGGAATTTTTAAATGTGACATAATGAGATTGAGCAATGTAATGATTAAGGATGGTGGCTTAAGGCCATGAGAATCTTGATTCGGTATAATGAACTATGGATATTGTGATGTAATACCACTCAAAGGTGAGTCTTTGAAACTTAATGATCTACTTATGAAACTTGGTTTGAGAAATGAATACCTGGTTATGGTATTGATGTATATATGTGTTGTTTGTTGGATAAATTTATAAGTTTGGTAAGGATTATCTCACTGAACCCCAGAATCACTATTCTATGAATTATTTTTTTGTTTTTCAGATTCTTTAGACATTGATGTTAATCCTTCCCCAAAGAAGTGAGAATGAACAGTGACCCCATGGAGATTACATATCACACTTTTTCCAGCACTATTATGAGTCCACTAGGAGTCTATGAAACTAAGATTCGCTATATTATCATTCTAAATTTAGTGGGTTGTGAAGTGCTACATGAGGTGGAGATCATACACATGGAATCACCAAATATCCGTCTTATGATGGCCTTAAGATGGTTCGACCCTTGAGGGTTTATATCAATCCATGTATTTTGCTAACTTTTCTTTTTTTTTTTGAAATTGGTAAATAGAAAGGTCACAAGGCTTAGTTATATTAACCTATGCTTTTGGACTCATGACAAGACATAGGTTAATCTAACTTTTTGATTGCCTTGTCTTGGAAAGGACATAGGGTGATATAGAAGTGAGTATTAGGTTAGGTGGATGTTAGATAGTCATTTTAAAATACTTATAGTAAACTTGTGAACAATGTTTAACCTAGCATGTGCCCGTTGGGCAATGTTATTGTAAATTATGAAATATATTCATGTTCCAAATTATGCCACTTTTATATCATAGGTCTTTAGTGTCCCAAAATAACAAATTGGAATTAAGCAAACATGAATAGAAACGGTGAAATAAGTATGAATAGTAATAGGTAATGGAAATGGATTAAGGTTGGGGACAATTAATAAAGGATTCACATTCACACTGGTCATGACTAGGGAATTGGGTCGTGACATGTTTGGTATCTGAGAAATGATTTAGGCTAAACTTGTGAGTATAGGCCTGCATATTGAGTTGTTTAAAGTCATATGGTGGTTATGTTTCATCAAGTATTAATAGGAATAGTACCAGTAGCATGTGTGCACTCAGGGGCAGAGTTAAATATGTGTTCATGTCAATAGAGTTGAATTGGAACCTTTTGTTTGTCTTGAGAATCTAAATTTTGTAATATAGATTATGGTGAGAACTACAAGGCAAAAAGGACAAGAATCTAAGTCTAGTAATAAAAGCTCATCCATTGGATGAAACAGCCCATGCTAGAAAGTCAGCAATAATTTTGAAGTCCCTTAGTGGATGGAAAACCTAGTGCAATAAGCAATGAATCACCTGGTACATGCATTAGCTCAAAACCAAAACTAAGATCAAAATAAAGAGTCTGATAGGAGTAGACAAAATGAAATAGATTAAATTTCTCCTGCTAGGAATAAACACAAGGGTAAATTAAGGATTGCTCATAAATTTCTGAAACTGAAGCCACCTTGATATGTGGGAAAATATTCTTTTGTAGATCCATATCCGTTTCTTGACCAAATTGAAAGATATGATAAGATGTTGCAATGTCCTGAACACTTATTGAAAGAATTGGTAGGATATCAGTTAGATGGTTTGGCACATTATTGGTGTGTTAGAGTTATTAAGGGGTAAGCTCTGTTGTGGAGCCATTAATTTGGGCAATGTTCTAAGAGACCTTTATTGATAGAATTCTTTCTCCCAGTGTTCAGCAAGTGAATGCCCAAAGGTTTAAAAATTTGAGACAAGAGAACCTGATTGTAAGCAAGTGTCATGTTTAATTTACTCAACTCTCTGATATGCCACTCACTTAATTCCTAACAATGCTATGAAGGTAGAAAGATTTGTGCAAGGGATTTATGACTATTATTTTAATCATATCAAAGTTGATCCAAACACAATGTATCAACAAGTTATTAACCAAGCCTTTTTAGTCGAATTGAGGTCCAAGAAGCATCGTAAAAGGGAAATGTCCTCTAGTAGTGAGAAAAGAGCCTAAATTGAGGGAACCAATACTGTGCCAAGTGGAAGACCAAACCTGACTCATGGAACACCACCCAATGGGTGGAGAGGAAATTCTAATGGATTGCCCCAGTCACAAAATCAACCTACACGAAGGAATGTAGGAGGACAATTAGTTTCAACCACTTCTATTCCATTTCATGGAAGGAATATGAGGGTCCCAAAAAAAAGATATAATGTAATTTGGATCTTACTCTTATTCCTTTAGGGGAATTTATATACACCTTTGATTATTATGAATTCTCTTTGAATTTAGCAAGAATGTAATAAAATTGCTTTGTATTAAGAAACATAGTAGAAAATTGTGTCATAAATATGCAAAAAGGTAATTATGCAGAATTTTGAAATGCTAGAGTAGAAAAATAAAGATTCAAGACACCAAATTTTTAAGTGGTTCAACTTGAATTGAAACCACAATTCAATTCTACTCCACTAGATAATCTTTAACCAGATTACCACTTTTATTATCAAAACATCAGGATCAAAACAAGCTCATGATCTACTAGTTTAAACGTAAGAATTATAATAGGCTTTTTGCTAGCCTATAACAACCACAAGATTTTCTATAGGCTCTTGCTAACCTAAACAAGATTCCTATTAACCTAGAAATCTCAAAAGAAAAATCAAGATAAGGTAAGAAATATAGTACCAAAGTTTGAGATGAAAATCTCAAACATCTATGTGAATTCTACAGAGATTTGATTCAAAATCCTTTTGATTGAGAGATGTAATGAGGCAAAGGCAAATCTAATTTTTCTCTATTTGCTCTGTGATTTTCACACTTGAAGAAGAAAGAAGAATGTGTAATATGATGTAATTGAAAAGTGGTTAGTGGTTTTTATAACTATTGTAATCGTTTGTAATAGAATAACTAACTTTCAGTTTATGAATTGATTCTTGAATTGATTTAGAGTGCTACAACTAGGGAATTAATTTGTGAATCAAATCATAGCATTTTGAAATCAGGTCTTGAATAGATTACTGAATTGATTCGGGACAAAATCCTAACCTTTAGTAAAAAATATCTTTCAAAATTTTTCTTCATGAATCGATTGGTGAATCAATTTGAATATATTTTTCACAAGTTCTTCAATGAATAAATTTGTGAATTGATTCACAAAGTGTAAAATAGTTTTATGGAGTCTATACTTGTGAAAAGATCATTTAAAAACCTTGTTTGAAAAAATATTTGATTTTAGCTTTCTTCAAGTGGTTTATATCTACCTTATTATATTAGATATAGAAAATATTTGCTTGAATCAAATCTAATTTGAATTCACTTACAAAAGATCCTATAGAAATAAAGTAATTGCTAAATCTAATTTGGGATCTCTTGAATCATATACTTTGAACCTACAAAATAGATCAAAACAATAAAATATATTGTTAGATAGTAATATAGACTTAAATTATTTTTCAGTATTAAAACCAAGGAAAATGTGTAGCTAGGGTAACCTAGCTAACAATCTCCCCCTTTTTGATGATGTTGTACACTAAAAAATGGCCCCACGAGGATGAGTCTACGAAGAAAGTGAAAACTAACCCTTACGCCTCAACAAGAAGTTCTCGAGAAGCCTCACCATAAATAGTAGAAGGCGGTAACATCGATGGTAATCCCGAGCGCCAAACCCTGTCCTGCTCATCACGATAAGACAAGTCTCGCATAACAGCATCTTAACGACAACGCGACCCAACGAGACAGACGGTCGTTCTTGCGTTGTTATAGTGAGTCCCATGACATCCCTAGTACCATGAACTCTCGCTAAAGATATCAAACCATCTTACTCAACACAGATAAACGGTCCTGAGCCTATAGCCACTCTAAAAGATCCATCTCCACAGCCTACACGCTGCCAACAACCGGATCACAGTCTATTCACTGTCTTTTCTCATTTATTTGATGTAATACAACTGTGGCTTGTAATTAATGCATGAAGCTCACCCTTCCTCTATAAATAGGATGGTATTATTAGAAGAAGGGGGGCAAGAGAAAAACCCTTGAAAATTACAATAGTAAAGTCTTTACCATGGACGTAGGGTCCAGAGAGCCTGGATTTAGCCGAACCACGTAAACTTGAGTGTCTCCCCTCATATTCTTTGTCACACTTGCTCTATTGCTTTTCGTTTGCATACAAACAATCCCAGAATAGGCCTGGGATCCCAAAGAACCCCCCTCGGTTGGCTGGAATTTGGGATTCGACCAAAATCCAAAGTTAACATTTTGGCGTCATCTGTGGGGATCTCATCCGTTCTGGTCGATCCTTTTATTACAATGGCCAAAGGTAGAGTTACAAGGGCCTCAAATGCCCAGCGTGACCCCCTAGAAGGACATATCTCAACAACAGACTCGTCTAATGCTCCCATCATCGGAACTACTGTAAATGGCCTCCTAGCCAGTTCTGTCCAACCTGCTTTTGCTACCAATGATGCTGAAGGACCGCAGATTTGGTTCTAGCGTCAGGAGAAGCTCAACCAAGTGATGGGAGAGTTAACAAAGGTAGTCACGCTTTTGGCACACAACATGCCAAGGCAAGCTGATACACCGGCACCAGTAAGTACTCCTCAACAGCCATGCGAGCGGTAGATCAACCATTCAAGTCAGGAGGGTGGAGACCAACATGCCCTGCGATCACCAAGTCGGCAACACAGAGTGCAAGGCCTGTAGATTAAGGAACTGTTTCAAAAGATGGCACGAATGAAGGAACACCTCTAGACTCAGAGTAGCAGTCACTACCATGAAGAACGATCACCGCTCTCTGAAGAGATCGAAGCTCGGAACCTCCCTCCGAAGCTGAGGATTCCCAACATCCCCTTATACGGCGGGGATTCCGACCTGCTTGATCACCTAGATGCATTCAATGATCAGATGAACTTATAGACCACAGATCACTTGGTTAAATGCAAAGTGTTTCTGATTACATTAGGAAGCGTGCCCTGTGCCTGGTTCAAAGGCCTTCCAGCCCAGTCGAGCTGCGACTGGGAAGACTGTCAACAGAAATTCATTAATCAATATCGAGCGTTGAAAAGGTAGCTGGTCCCTCCATGCCACATCGCCATGATATTCCAGCATGGATAGGAATCGCTCAAAGATTATATAGCCCGATTCAGACTTGAAGCCACCATAGTAGAGAACCCATCGGAAGAAACCATTTTAGCTTCTATCTCCGCAGGACTCCGTAAAGATGGAAAGCTCTACACGAGCCTATATAAGTCCCTGATAAAGGACCTCACCGAGTTGTATGAGCGAGCTACCAAACAAATCAAATGGGAAGAGACCTTCAGCTCGAATAGATCGGACAGGAAAGATGAGAAGGCCAACCCCCTACGGAACAACACGAGAGGCGATGTGGACCAAGGTGACCACCCCTTCGGGCAAACGGCGAGCAAGTCCATGAAGTCCAAAGATGAATATCCCCGGTACCCAGAGCGCTACAAGCAATTTAGCATCCTCTCAGAATCTCAAGATAGGATCTTCACGACTGAAAGAGGCAAGGAAGATTTTAGAATTGCTCCACCATCCAGTATCCCTTACAGACGAAGGAATTGGGAAGAGTTCTGTGCCTACCATAACGAAGCTAGTCATGGTACGACGAACTACCGAGCCCTGAGGGAAGCGATAGAAAATCTGATCAGAAGAGGATGTCTTAAAGAATATGTGGCATGACCAACGAGGCAGCCGTCCCAGACCTCTCCGCGCAACATCAACCAGAAGCCAGGGGCTTCGTCCGAGTTATTTTTTAAGCATTGTGTTTTTAACTATTATATGTGTAAAAAATCATTAACTATTTTCCTTTGTTCTATTCAAAGCCACCTAGTGGATGATCGAACGCCGCTCGTCCCACCCTTTCTGCATCCAACCATCGAACAAGCACCTGCAACTTGCATGCGGCCAGTGTACCATGAGCTTTGTCAGCATCCCTATGCCTCCTTTAATTGGTACCACTGACCCGGCCATGGCTTATCTTCGGAACTTAATCCAGAAAAGAATTGACGAAAACTCATTTAACCAGCACAACAGATGTGCTCGCTGAGACGTGGAGATGTTCAAAATAAACTCATTTGGCCGTAGCAGATGTGCTCATTGAGACGTGGAGACATTCAAAATAAACTCATTTGGCCAGCGTGGTAGGCATGCTCGCTGAGACGTGGAGATGTTCAAAATAAACCCATTTAACCAATGCAGCAGACGTGCTCGCTGAGATGTGGAGACGTTCAAAATAAACTCATTTGGCCAGCGTAGCAGGCATGCTTGCTGAGACATGGAGACGTTCAAAATAAACTCATTTGGCTAGGGTAGCAAGCATACTCGCTGAGACATGGAGACATTCAAAATAAACTCATTTGGCCAGCGTAGCAGGCATGCTCATTGAGACGTATGGAGGCACTCTTAAAAACTCAAGCGTTTGCATGACTTAGTGATCACTGAAATGCAGAAAATTGACGGACCACTTAGCCAGTGTAGCTGTGCGCTCACTGAGGTGCGGAGGCACTCTTAAAAGCTCTAGTGCTAGTGAAACATAACAATCACTAAAGTGTAATGAATTGAAGAAATCCTTATGATATGCGAATTTGTCCCGATTATACTTATGTTAACTATTTGACCAGAAGAATGGTTCAAAGGTGACAAGTTACAATTTTTGATTTATGTTGCATTTTAACAGTTGGGCTCATTTTGTTGAATGCAGGAGAAATAAAACATACATCGGCAAGCAAAGAATTCGCAAAGTAACAGTTTATTCATTAAAAGACCTCAGCAAGGCATGTCCATGTCAGAAATTTCTGAATACAAAACAAGGCGAAAAACACTGCAAAACCCTAAAGCACAAGCTAGTTGAGGAGTAGAAGAGACCCCCATTAGAAGAAGAAGAAAATAAAGCAAAAGAGAAAAGAGAGGGGGAAAAGAAGCCCACCATAGATGGCCGCATTTTGAGAAACAGCACGCCGCACTTTTTCCTTCAAATGCACAATCAGCGATAGTGCTGCATCCTGTTTACCTTCGATCGCCTACACCTCCCGAAGAAGCCTAGCTTGGAAGCCTTAGGAGCTTGGCCGACTGACCAAATTGCCTCACGACGGAGCCGGGAGGACGTAATCTGGGATCCATATAAGATCCTCCCATGTTACTGGAGAAGACGATTCTTCTAAATCACATATGCAGTAGACCATACACGCCTCAGTGAAGGACCAAGGTTTTGGAGATGATTCGTCAGGACAATCCATGGTTTGTTATGAGCATTAGAGCCGAAGGATGGCCTCCCCCTTAAAAAGGCTTAGGAACGGGTCATCAGTACGTCTGGATCCATCTCCCCCAACCACTTGCATTAATGACCTTGAAAAAAGAATCAGCTTAAATGCAGTCACAATTACCAGAAACGCTTCGAAAACCAAAAGACATTGAAAAATGGAGAGACGGTTCTAGAAGAAACACGCCCGAAAGGAATTCAAGGGATCTCCAAACTCCCAACACGCTGCGCAAATAGAGAGTTAGGGGGCTTATGTTGTACACTAAAAGACAGCCCCTCGAGGATGAGTCTACAAAGAAAGCAAAAACTAACCCTCGTGCCTTAACAAGAAGTTCTCGAGAAGCCTCACCGTAAATAGCAGAAGGCGATAACAACAATGGTAATCCCGAGCACTGAACCCTGTCCTGCTTGTCACAATAAGACAAGTCCCGCATAGCAGCGTCTTAATGACAACGAGACCTAGTGAGACAGACGGTCGTTCTTGCACTCACTATGGCGAGTCCCACGACATCCCTAGTACCATGAACTCTCGCTAAAGATATTAAACCGTCTTGCTCAGCACAGATAAACGGTTCTGAGCCTATAGCCAGCCTAAAAGATCCATCTCCATAGCCTACACGCTGCCAACAGTCGGATCATAGTCTATTCACTGTCTTTTCTCATTTATTTGATGTAATAAAACTGTGGCTTGTAATTAATGCATGAAGCTCACCCTTCCTCTATAAATAAGATGGTATTATTAGAAGTAGGGGGCAGGAGAAAAACCCTCAAAAATTACAATAGTAATGTCTTTACCGTGGACGTAGGGTCCAAAGAGCCTGGATTTAGTGGAACCATATAAAATTGAGTGTCTCCTCTCATATTCTTTGTCACACTTGCTCTGTTGCTTTTCGTTTGCATACAAACAATCCTAGAACAGGCCTGGGATCCCAAAGAACCCCCCCCCCATTGGCCAGAATTTGGGATACAACCAAAATCCACCGTCAATAGATGATGACGAGCAATTTTAGATGAGATTCAAAGTTTATCAAAAAAAAAGTTTTTAAAGGAGAGTAAGAAACTTTATTATGTTCATCTAAAATCAAGCTTTAGCTTTTTCTCCCCCTTTTGGTAGATGAAAAAGAAATAGTGCCACAATGAATAAAAAGTTAGTGTAATCAGCATATAGATCAAAGTGTATAATGTCAATGTAATAAAACTAGAGTATAATATCATAGCTATTGTTCTTTCTAATTTTATGATCAAAATCAAATGTTGTTTACTAGCTTTTTAATCAAAAAAATTGTATTAGAGTTGATTTAAGATGTAAAAGTAGAGTAAAACTACATTTTGATTTGTAATAGCAGCTTTAAAATTGATTTAATTGCCTATATTATGTCTTGAATCAATTAGGGAATCGATCGTGTAGGTAGAATAAAAATTTTAGAAATTTTGAATCAAACCAAAATATTTAGAATTCTACTAAATCATTTCTAGAATCAACTTAGAATGCAAATTTTTGAGCTATGAAACGATTGCTGAATCGATACGAAAACTCAAATAAATCCTAAAAAAATTAGAATCAATTTTGGATTCAATTCAAGGTCTAGAAATCAGTTTTTATATAGAGTTAAACTAGAATTTGGTGTCTAATTGATATAAGTACTAAGGTTATCATAATTTGTACTTCAAATCTTCAAAATATATACCTTCAAGACAAACTTAAGAAACCATGATGCCTAAGTTAGATTTTGTAGTTAAAAATCAAACATAAAAAATAAAAAAAAAATCAAAACTATGAAAATTAAAGAGCATACATCAAACAATATAAAATTGACTAACTTAAATCGTTTTCTTCAAGGTTCATCATTACAATTTCCTTTTTGATAAACACAAACCTTTTTTCATCTAAAGGCTTTGTAAAAATATCATCCAATTGAAAATTAGTTTGAATAAATTCAATTGAAATGTCTCCCTTTATCATAGAACTGACTTACAGTTAACAAATTATTTTTAAGACCGTCTACATATAATACATGATTTATGCAATAGTTAGAAGACTTATCAATCTTACCAATTGCTTTAACTTTTCCTTTAGAATTATCTCCAAAAGTCACCTTATCTCCATTTATAGGTGTGAGACAAATAAACTTATCCTTATTTCTGATCATATGTCGTGAACATCCACTATCCAGAAACCATGAATTTGAGCTTTATCTCTCACATCCTTGCAACATGAAGATTATTCTAGCATTAGTGGTATCCACTGAATTTTGGGTCCATTATTGTTAGTAGACATAATAGAAATTTTCTTAATAGTAGATGATTTATAACCATACAAGTCTCTCATTTGGTTTCAACAAATATGTTTCATTTCTAAATGGACAGTCTCTAATGTGATGCTTCTTATTATTGTAGTAGCAACAAGTGTTATAAGCAGGGTTCAATCTCTTAGATTTCTTATAATGCTACTACTTATATCCTAGACCAGTTCTATTGTGAGAAAACTTTTGATTTTGTAGAATATCTTATAATTTCTTGCTATTGTGTAAAAATCCTTGCAATGTTTTTGTCAAGGTTTCAATATCAGATTTATAGCATTTACACCATTCACAATCCTTTCCGTCATTCAACTTTTCAACTAAAATAGATAATTCAGCATTCTCCTTTTCTAGGTCTTTAAACTTACAAATCAAAATTTCTTGCTTATTCTTAGAGGTGGTTAATTGTTTCTTAGCTTTAACTAATGAATCATACAATTTGACACATAAATCATCTAATTCTTCATTATCACTTTCTTCATTAGATTCATTTTTAGATTCATCATTAGATTTAACATCATCAGAAGTAGCAAAGGAGTTTTTGCCAAATACCTCAAGGTTTTCATTGTGTCTGGCCATAAGGCATAGCAAAGCATCATTTTCTGATTCTTCAACACTAGTATCAACCTCTTCATCATCCTAAATAGCAAATTTTGATTTCTTGTAGGATGGTCTCTTCTTCCTTCTTTCATTCTCAAATTGCTTCTTCAAGTAAATTGGGTAATCTGGCTTAATGTGGCCAGTTTTTTTACATTCAAAATAGGTAGGGACTATACTAACTAAATTTCCTTGCTCAATTTTATTATGATTCCTTTTTTGTGTAGCTAATTTCTTCTTGTCTTTATTCTTCTTTTCTTTTAAGATTATCTGTAGCTTTTTGCTCAAGAATGCAGCATCTTCTTTGTTAATTGCTTCTACATCACTTTTAGATTCTTCTTCATCTAATTCAGATCTTTTTGCAGCTTTGAGTGCTAAAGCATGTTTTTTTTATCATCCCCACTCTTTTTGCATGTCCTTAGCTCTAATTCATGCTCTTCCAGGTTTCCAAAGAGCTCTTGAATTGTAGGGATACCTATCTTCAGTGACTCTTTAATTGTAGTAACCTTGGGCTGCCACTCCTCTATCAAAGATCTTAGAATCTTATGGACAAGATTTGCATTTTCAAACTTTCAACCAGGAAATATCAAATGGTTAGTAATTGCTGTGAATCTCTAGATTAGATCCTTGATTGATTCACCCTCCTCCATTTTAAACATTTCATAATGTGACACAAGGACATGCTCTTTAGAAGCCTTAACTTGTTAAGTGCCTACATGTGCAATCTCTATTATATCCCAAATTTCCTTAGTAGTAGAATAGTTTGAGATCTTTTTGTATTCATTAAGTGATATGGAGTTTGAAATTATCCATTTTACTTTAGCAACAAGTAAATGTCTTTTTCTTTCATCTTCTGTCCAAAGTGACTTAGGTTTGATCTATACATCACCATTAATTAATGTTTTAGGAGGTTCATAACCTTCCTTAACCAAATTCCACATGTCCACATCTGTAGCTTCAATAAAATCTTTTATCTTCTACTTTCAATAGGTATAGTGTTCCCCATTGAAACCAGGAGGTTTATGCATTGGAGGACATTTAGGCAATAAAAAGTAGTTTGAACCATAATTTTCAAGAAAACATAGGTGTATCAAGAGCCATAGCTCTGACAACAACTAAGGGTCCCAAAAAAAGATAGGATGTAATTTGGATCTTACCCTTATTCCTTTAGGGGAATTTATATACACCTTTGACTATTATGAATTCTTTTTGAATTTAGCAAGAATGTAATAAAATTGCTTTATATCAAGAAGCACAGCAGAAAATTATGTAGTAAATATGTTGAATGATAATTATGTAGAATTTTCAAATGCTAGAGTAGAAAAATAGAGATTCAAGACACCAATTTTTTAAGTGGTTCAACTTGAATTGAAATTGCAATTCAAGTCTACTCCATTAGATAATCTTAAACCAGATTGCCACTTTCATTATCAAAACATTAGGATTAAAATAAGTTCTTAATCTGCCAGTTTAAAGACAAGAACTACAATAGGTTTCTTGCTAACCTATAGAAACCACAAGATTTTGTATAGGCTCTTGCTAACCTAAACAAGATTCCTATTGTTGTACACTAAAAATAGCCTCGTGAGGACAAGTCCCCAAGGAACCGAAGATCAGTCCTCATGCTCCAGCGAGAAGCCTTCAGGAGCTCAGACAATGACAACGAGCATCAAATTCTGTCTCGCTCATCTCGCTCGACCATGGTCCGAAGGGCCACACTCCGGCAACAGCACGACTCATAATTAATGAATTCAAGGATCGACCCAATGATCGTTCCGCTCACGCTCACCTCCCCGCTACAACGACCCTAATGGCCTCCCCAAACTATGAAGCTCTCGCTTGAGACAGCAGAGTACCTTGCCTGACACGGTGGCGGATACAAGCCTACATGTTGGCCTAAGAAAGCCTATTTCACAGCCTATTGCCGGGATACGGTCTACTTATTGTCTTTTCTCATTTATTTGATGTAACCCAACTGTAGCTAGCAATTAATGCATGTAACACCTCCTCCTTCTATAAATAGGATGACATTGTTAGCATCAAGGGGAAGGGGGCGAATCTTGTAAGTAGAACTCCTGCAAATCATTCAATATTAATAAAATCTCCGCCGTGGACGTAGGATCTGATACCGCCCGGATTTAGCCGAACCACGTTAAAAACCTCTCTCTTATTGTCTCTCCCTCTCAACTCCATTTCCATAACACTTCAGAAGCGACATTGATTCCCAAAATCCACCTCTTATTAGCCAAAGTTCTGGTCCCCCGTACGAACCAAATTTCGACGTTAACATCTCTTTAGCGCCGTCTGTGGGGAATCATCCGCTCTTTGAAGTCTCCACTCCTGTTCAGCAATGGCTTAAGGGAGAATGACCAAAGTTCTATGGCTCCAGCATCCCAACATACTGGCACACCTGAAGTGCAAGAGGTCCAGACGCTTGATCAATCTCGATCGACCTTGGAAAACACCGTCAAAGAGTTGGCCGAAATTGTCAAAGTGCTTGCCTAGGCACAAGCACAAAATGCCCAAAGACAAGAAGAGGTCATGGCACAACTCCAGTAGCTTCATGAAGAAGCTCAGAGAGAGGTTCGCGATGAGTGTGACAGCCACCAACTGGGGGGCTCACAACATGCGGAAAGCTCTACCCCTTAGTGCGAAAGCCAGCATCCGACAATGGATGAGGTTCTCCAAAGTCTAAAGCTGCTTGAAGAACACCCATAGCCTCAACATAATCAAACATGTTATTAATAAACCTCACCATTCTCTATGGAGATTGAGAAGCAACCTCTCCCGCAGAAACTCAAGGTGCCCACTATCCCGTTGTATGACAGGAACAGCGACCCAAGCGATCACTTGGACATGTTCAACACTCAAATGGACCTCCAAACGATTGAACCCCTGATGAAGTGCCGTGTTTTTCCTACCACATTACGGGTGGCACCTCGTGCTTGGCTCAGACGCCTCCCAGCGCGTAGTATTGGCAACTGGGAGGACTGTCAAAAGAAATTCATAGACCAATATCGGGCGCTAAAGAGACAACTTGCACCTCCCTGCCATCTTGCGATGATTTTCTAGCGCAGAGATGAGCCGCTCAAAGGTTACATAGCCTGATTTAGACATGAGGCTAACTCCGTGGAAAACCCCTCGGAGGAAAGCATTTTAATAGCCATCTCAGCGGGACTCCGCAGAGACGGCAAACTATACAGATGCCTCTACAAGTCCCCCGCTTTAGACCTTGCTGAATTCTATGATCGGGCAACCAAGCAAATAAGGTGGGAAGAAACCTTCGGGACAGAGGAGCCCAAGCCCAAAATGGGTCAAAG
>JANHAO010006308.1:0-21544 GCA_026873985.1 Saraca asoca
GTTTAGTTTACAAAATTGGCCTCTCCCCCTCCTGCTAACAAAGCAATCCTATTTATAGAAGAAGGAGAGACAACATGCCTTAAATACTAGCTACAATTGTGTTACATCAAATAAATGAGAAAAGACACTAAGAAGGCCATATTCCGACAGTAGGCTATGAAGCAGGCTACCTTAGGCTGACATGTAGGCCCGTAGCTGTCATCATGTCAAGTAGGGTGCCCTGTTGTCTCAAACGGGAGCTTCACGAGAAAGCCGCCAGGGTCAGAGTAGCGAGGGGGCGAGCGCAAACAGAACGGTCGCTGGGTCGACGCTTGAGCCCACTCTCGCTGAGCTGCACCGTCGCCGGAGAGTGGCCCTTCTGACCACGATCCAGCGAGCGAGCGAGATAGGTTTGACGCTCGTTGTTGTTTTGTCTGAGCTTTCGAAGGCTCTCTGCTGGAGCGCGAGGACTGGTCCTCGGGTCCTCGGGGACTCGTCCACCATAAACTATTTTTTGTGTACAATATATATGTTATTAAAATTTATGAATATTATACTTATTTTTTTTTGTTTAAATACATTTTTAGCCTCTAATTTTATTAAAAGTTACATTTTTATCTTTATATTTTTAATTTAGAAAATGTTATTTTCAACTTTTTTTCAATGTTACAGTTAGCTCATTTTGTTCACCTGTTATTAAAAAGGAAAGTGACATAATCTATTAAGCGGATATCCTTTAAATTGATATGACATTTATATGACACATCATTTACTTGTGTCTTAATTTGAATACAAAGATTTAGAAAATTCATTAATTAAAACTTATAATGATCACTTGTGTGAAATTATAATGTAATTAAAGATATATTCTAATTTTTTACATTCAGACTATAATCACATAAATAAAATACATATAATATAGATGCTACATCAGTTAAGTAAGCATTTATTTAATAAATTTTATATTAAAAAAATAGAAGCTGAATTGAAGAAATTAATTGCAATATTAAAAAAAGTGAAACATAAATTATTCAAATTAAAAATAAAAGAATAAACTATAAGTTTTGATAAAATTGAAATATCAAGGATGTATTTAAATTATTTTAATTTATGATAAATTAAATTGGGGTTAGAACTTTTCCTACACTCCAACTTCTCACTCAAAGTCTTTCCCTCATTTGCCAATTTCCATCTTATATTTGATTCCAAAGGTAAAGACAAAAAAGAGAGCCAAACAAAACGGTAGGGTTTGCCGTTCAAACGGAGGCTAAAGTGGATGTTCCGTTGAATGACTTTATAGTTATGCAGACTGCACGCTCTGCTTCGCGAGCTGCCCTCATGCTGATCCCCCTTCCCTTCTCTGTTCTTAGTTCTTACCTCTCTGACTCACTTTAATTTTTACTTTTTTTGTTTTCCTAATTTTTGATTGGCTGCTCATCTACCTTCTTCCCCCCTATGACACCTGTCACTTGCCCCACTCCCATCGGATAAGGTCCCTTCCGATTCTTTTTTTTTTAATTCCAATTTCCTAAATAAAAATATTACAATTCCTCCGTTAAATAAAAGGAATTAGAGATGGAAATGGAACTGTGATATTTTCATTTTTTTTAATTACACCGAGAAGAATAAATTATTCAAATTTTTTATCACTGAATTATAAACAATAGTTTAGATTGTCATAATTAATAAAATAATAATATTTAACGTATATTATCTTTTATTTAAATATCATCGTATATTTATTTACTTAAAAAATCTTTTTATCAACTTTATATGAAAATTATAATTAATATCATCAAGAAATATCAACAAACATAAGAAGTGATTTATATCTTCGAGATAAAATAATAAATTTTTTCCTATTTTATAAACATAGTAAAATGTGAATATTAGGTTTTTTTTTAGCAAGTAACTAAAAAAAAAACCTAGATCGAATTATTCTAAAATTTTCATTTTATAGTTGCATCTATGAACAATCCAAGAAATTGATTATTTTAGTATATTATAATAATAATATAATTTATGAATAAAAAAATAAAAGGGTGAATCTTTTTTACTGCACGAAAAGGATTGAAGGAGACTAGGCATGGGGTGAAAAAGAAGTATTTGGTTTCTGCAAACGTATATTCGGTTTGAGAAGCTTTTCTCCATTACGATGAATAAAATATAATGGCTTTTACTTATTAAATTATATATTTAAATTGTTTTTCTGGGTTTTTGCTTTTTATGGGTTAGAGAATAGGCATACTCTTCACCCTAGCTGTTAATCTATATCAACTTGCATTTTTGTAATTTATATATACAAAATTAAAAAAATAAAGATGTTTTATTGTAATTTTATATAATAGAGTTATATTCTTTATCTATTTATTACATATAAAATCTATATATATTTAATTTTTTAAAATTGCATAGAGAGTGATAAAATCTCTAAATATATATATTGAAGCATCACCACTCAACAAATAAATTTGATGACTAATTGATATATAAAATGCAATTATTGTGAATTAATTAACATAAAATGAGTCTATAACTAATTGCATAAAATAACATTTGAAAATCCAAGAACATGTTCTCCATATGGGTTTGGAGTCCTGGGTGGTGGGTGCCACGTGGCTCTGAGCTGTGCCACGTGGCAAATCATTGAAGTTGGAAAAAGGTCCAAGCAACTTTTGCCAACCATAATTCATTATGCTTCTTGTGCCGCTTAGGATGATGAGTTCCATGCCCAGCAGCATCTCTTTTCAAATGTTTCATACATATCTATGATAGGATAGACAATTGGAACAATAAAGGAATTTTCTTGTTTGTTTGGAATATGAAATAGTAGTGTGATCAAACTTATCTTTTAAGAAGATAAATAAGGGTTTATCTGCTTACCACCAACATGTGTTTCATTAAGAACAAAAATTAAATTTTTTTATGAACTCGTGTGTTATATCATACATAATCTACAATATTAGTGTTAAATCAATTTGCATTTGTTTTATTTTTTTTTTTATAAAAATTTAGAAATAGAATAAATTATATATTGTTGATATATTAAAAAACTTATAGTAATATTTATAAATTGTTTAAATTGAGACCTTTTGAAAAAAAGGATGGGTGTTGAACTCATCCATTTTTTATTATAATAATAAAAGTGATGAATTATTTAATATATTTTAAATTTAAATTTAAAATATTAAAAAAAAATCTTAATACAATATCAAATATTATGGCGTTACTACCATTAAAAGATGCTGACTGAATCCATCCACCTGTTCAAGAAAGTAAGTGGACGTCATGTGGGAGAAAAGATTCATTTGACAATACACAATAGTTGAACATATCGGAATGGCACCCAAATCCGCGCAGTATAATTCATATTGCATGTAGCCCTCTCGCACTCATAATTATTACTTAATCAAAAGTAAGAATGCTTTATCTTTTCGAATCACTCTTTTCTAACGCATGAAAAATTTTAAATGCTTCATCATTGCACTAAATCTCATATAATATACTTCTTGCATAGTTAAAAAAAACTACTTGTATTGCATTAATTACAATATGGAAATAAGTTTAAATTTATCTAAACTAGTTAAAAAAAATTACCTAAGAAGTATCATATGAGTTACTCATTCATAATTTCTAAATTCCTAAACATCGATTACATATCAATATAACTAATGAACTAACAGATAAAAAAAAATAGATATATTTTTGTTATATGTAAAAATCGATTCGTCTTGAACGAATGTGTGAGAAGTTCAAGAACAACAAAAGGATTGATCAGAAGAATTATCTGGATCGCTATGCCTTTAATTTACGTTACTAGTGCGACCCCTCAGCTCAAACTCGAATCCAACAGAGCGAGTTCGACATCTCTATCTTGATAATGTGTGTGACCCCAGACTGTGCGATTTGGTCAACAAAGTACGGGTAGCGACATGAAGCTCACCATAATGTCTTGCCCCAACAGACAAATGGGGTCTTGCCTGCAGAAGACTGCTTGTAGCAATCGAAAGTATAAGATTTTGCCTGTAAATTCTATTTTGTACAATAAATGCTAATGTAATAGATTTACTGTATATGTAATTACTATTGTAACCTCATTCCCTCTATAAATATGATAAATGAGCCCCTTTATAAGGAGAGACTGAGATTATATACTGAAACTCTGTCAAAACGAAGATCAAACATTATAAAAATACTATATTAATAACATATTACCGTAGACGTAGGGTCTAGTGCTATCTGGATTTGGCCGAATCATGTTAAACCGATGCCTCCTTCTTCTCTGCTCTTCATTTCATTTTTGTCTGTTCTGCTGTTCTGCTTTATCTGAATCGGTTGAAGGTCCGAGATCCCGTAAGAATCTCCTAATTGATCGGAGTTTAGACTATTACCAAAATCCAATGTCAACGATTTTATTTTAAAAATTGACTAATTCTTAATTATTTTTGATCAACACAAAATAATTATAAACTTTAGAACAATCATCCTTTATAAAAGAATTTATTTATCTCAAAGTGTTCACTAAAATTAAGTGAGAATTCTTAAAAAATGTTACTGAAAAAAAAAATATATAATGTGACATAGAAATTAAAATCAATTAAACTTAGCCAGCAGTGACATAAAACATCGAATTATTCCAATCATATCATACAAAGTTACCAACATAAATAGAGCAAATTCAAAAAGGAAAAAAAAAAACAGTGGGATGGGATCGATAAAAAAATGTTAATTATTTGTCATTCTTGTTACAACTATATAAGATAATTTTTTAAAATAAATTTAAAATTTTGTCATAGGTAAAAAGATTTAATAAAAGAAGCATAACTAGCATTTATAGCTGAATGGATGAATTGCACCACAGTACAAGAAGGTAAATGTCTTTTTGGGCGAGAAACAAACAAAAAAATTTACAGAAATCAAACCCCTAATTTTACAATGTTTATAATTTTAAGATGAAAATTAATATAATTTAAACTACTTATAGAAAACAAAAAAAATATTTAATCCTGAATTTACACCACGATCCAGCTATCTTAGTACAGATTACAGCCATGAAGTGAGGTCCCACACCTTTCAGAGAGCTGACTTGAGAGTTTGGAGAGGTCCACATCAGCGTACGTGACGTGTTAAACAACGTGACACGTGTTCACGTCCTGAGTGTCTTCGTGGGCCCCATTATCATGTTGCAGACTCAGTGGACCCACGTGGAAGGTGATAAGGGTCTTTTTGGGCTGGGCCCCTCCACATCCTCATCTCCAATCCCAAATTGGGCCCCCACTCCCATCGTACGTGCGCCTCTCATACGCGTCCCTATCATCTCCATTCACAATTCCACCAAGCATATTCACAATTCCACCAAGCGTAAATGAATATATAAAGTGATAATTCTTAATTCACTTTTCTTATATCTTTTTATATATATATTATTATAAATGAAGTAGTTCTAGAATTGTAGATCCCATCAATTTTTTAGGGATATAAATAAAAAAATGAATATAAAGAAATATATAAAATATTATTAAATCTAAAATTATTCTTTCATATTTACGTTCTTTTTATCCGACTTCACATATCAGATAGATATATAAGAAAGAATAAATAAAAAGTATGAAAGTTTGATAATAGTACCACTCTTATTCTAAATCAACAAAGTAGCAAATGTTAATTAATTAAAGTTGATTGATTACTATCCTTTGATTTATGTTGAAGGGAGAAAAAATTGGTGAAATTTGTTGATGAATATAGTAATTAACAAAGATACAATTAGGATAATTGCCAAGATTTGGTCACAAAAAGCAATCCCAAATATTAGTTGGTGTGACTCGTGAGAGTTGAAAGATAAGTTGCTTTCGTGACATGGAAAAGCTACTAACAATGATTATAAATATAGATGGAGTATATAATTATTTGGCACGTGGCAAATGCAGACCATGCTTCCACAAATCCCCGTTACATGCAATTATTTATTTATTTTTTTTTAAAAAAATTACATTGGTCTTCCTAAAATTTGATGATTTATAAGGACTTTATTTCTAGTTCTGCATTCATGTATTTATACTCTTGAAACTTATAAACACCTCATTGAAAAGATAAAAAATTATTATACTCAAATCTAAATTTAATTTTTTTTGTTAGTTATATTTTAATTAAAACTTACTTTTAATCATAAAATACTTCGAATACTTTATATATATATATATATATAAATTTTATAGTTATCTTGTTTTCACCATCTTATCAATAAAAATTTTAAATTTAAATGTAAATGTGACAAATCTTGACCTGCAAGATCCATAAAATAAAAAGTCAATAAAATATATAAATATATTAATTTACTTAAAATTATATGTCAAACAATTTATGTATATTTCTCTATTTTGTAGATTCTTCTTGAAATGTTTTTAAGTTTTAATTTTTAATATTTATAAACTTTTTTTTAGCATTGAGAATGTATACAATTGTTATTTCAGGTTTAAAATTGTTTTTAATTATTTTTTTAAGAAAAAAAATCTATGAATAAATCTATTGAATCTACGGACCACAAATTTTAAGATTTAGATCAATTTAGTCTATTCCATTTCTCACAAATTTATATGAACTGATCTGCAGATAGACCGAATAGTTTTGCTCAACAATTCCATTAAAAGCTGTTAAGCATGGAAAAACATATAAATGGGTTGCAAACATTTTTAAATAAATGACTTTAATTGCTTTTAAAAATTACCAAGACATCAAATTGATCCAAAAAATGTGTTGCATTGAGTACATCAAAACACCATGCTATGCTATAAAAATGGCTATATATGTGTGTATCAAGTTGCTTACTTTAAACTATTTTACCTTTACCAACTAGTCAAAAGCAGATCACTATTACCTTACTAAAAAATGTAAGTTCTACAATCTATAATATAATAATAAAAATTGTAATATGTCTCCAAACACATGTTTGATACTCATATTGGCAGCAAAATTCTATTGTTGTTCATTATAAAAATACCATTTCGAGTAAATTATACGCACATATCTCCAATAAAAATGCATGAAAGCATAATTCCTACTCAAGTTGGCAACTTGGAAATGCATTACGTTGTGAAGCTTAACGCCTCATTCTCGTGCGCCGATGGATATTATGGATACTTTATTCTTCTTACAGAGTCACATGTCATGACATTATTTGCAGTTTAAGGGATCAAGTTATGGTGAAGCTTCCTTTGCTTTTAATGGGCGAGACAATGGTTTATATCTGTTCCACGGTTAGTTTGGTTAAAGCAGAGAGGGAAGTTTCATTGACAAGAAAGTCATCATAGGCTTATGATTCCTATTCGTTTGGACAAAATTGACACCAGCTTCTCATTGTCCAATTCATACATATGAATGATTTGGTGGTCTCAACGCCACCAAGTTATCTGTGGATATTGTGGTCCTTCGAGCATTCTTGATTCCTTTATTACCATAGAACAATAAAACCCCAAACTAACAAAACGAAATCAAAAGATGAAAATCCATGTTACAGACGCATTGATGCTAGTGATAGTTGGATTGGAGTTATCTGCCATAAATATAATTCTAGTTTGACCATTCATCATTTATTAACATATGATTTATTGAAAGTTCCATATTAATAGATTATCAATAATTTTAATAATGACGATTGTTATTATAAGTGGTTGATTTTCAATTATAAATTAACTCATATAATCATTTTATTAGGTTGAATTTAAATTTTTTTAATTGTTCTCTAATGATTATTTTATAATTTTTTTATCGTTATTCGAAAGTTTTAAATTATATTTTAAAGTACTTTTCATAATTTTAGTAAGTGTCTTAACTAAAAATTGATAAAGGAAGTAAAATTCTTAAATTTTTTTCCGAATGTAATATTAATTTGTAAAGTAGTTTATGGACTTATCAAAATTTGAATTATAAAAAAAGAGGTGCTAGTTATATCACAATTGTCTAACATGGAATTCTCATTATTATTAATAGGAATGTGAGTTCTATAATAATAGTTTAGCCAACGCTTTTCTCACACTGTGAGATTCAATGTATAATTGTGGAGTGTGTTACATATGTTTTTTCATTCAGAAATTTAGCCAAATTTTGTCACCCGTAGAGCACCGACAATTTTGTAGGTTAATGGAAAGGTGTCATCACCTTTTTAGCTTTCCTCGTAAGCAAACAAATACTGATTGATTCTTTGGAAGCCCTATTAGCAGCAACTGGTGGAGCAAGTTGGGAGCATTTTTCTTGTACCATTGGATCCAATCTGAGATTGAATCCAAAAAGGAAAAGAAAGAAAAACGGTAATTCATCAAAGCCCATGAATTGGGCAATTAATATTGTGGGTTAGGCAATGTTTCAGAAGCAGGAAAGCAGTGAGAAGTAGCAGCAATTTGTTTGGGGATTATTCACAAACACATTGAATGCACATGGTGGGTGGCGAATGGAAACACAGCCAGAAGCAAAACACCTGGCATATTTTTGAGCCTTTTGGCTTTATTTTGAAGGAGAACGCGGAAAAGAAAACTGGAATCGTGTTTGTTTTGTAGTTGGATTTTTCTCTCTTGATGTGAATGAGTCCAGTTGTATCAATCATCACTGCTTGGTATCTTGGCCTCATTATAGCGTCTCGCAGCATGATTGCTAAAAGTCAAAACCAGTTGCAATATTAGGGTTAGAAAGAAAAGCAAACCAAAATAATTGGACGTAATGTTGCAGGAGAACTGTAAAGGTTGGGGTACCATATATGAAACTATGAACTAGGACATTGATGTTATGGCTCCCACAAGGAAAGTACTATACAATCCTGTGGCCTTGAGATAAGGCTACTGTCAGTTGGAGAGGATATTAATTTAGGGGATATATATATATATATATATATAAAATCATTTTTTATTGAAATGGTAGATTTTAATAAAAAAATTGTGATCTCATAATAAAAAAAATTATGTCTTTTACTTCTCAAAAAAATGAGAAAAATTGATAAAAAAAATGAAAAAGAGTATTCAGATGCCTTTTTTTTGGGGGGGATTCTCACAACATTTAACAAAAGATATGAGATTCACAACAAGACTTGATTAGTTTGCTATTTGTTTTAATTTTATGATTTTGATGAGAAAAGAAGAAATATTATGTAATAAAAATATATAAATTTTATTTCTTTAACAAAAAAATTATTTTAAATGATAAACTGTTAATGGAACAAGCTACAAATGAATTAATTTTAATGTTTTAAATTTTAGGTGGACAAAATAAATTTGAGTCACACCATAAATAAATAAATTATATTTTCCTCTTATTCTTATAAAAAGATGTAAAAATAAAAGTGAAAAATAGAATCCAATAATAATAAAACCGAACAATTAATGATTGAAGGTAGGTGATTTAAGGACGAAGCAATCATCTTCTCAAAGGGTCTGACCTTCTAATGGAATTAGCCAACGATATTAGTTTTCAAGTAAGCTTTTTAAGCCACTATGCTCTAAGCCTATTGGCTAAACAAGTTAATTTTATAATGGAAGTTAGAGTTGAGCTGGTGAATCAATTCACTTGGCTTAGCTAAATTTACATTAACTAAATGAATTAGAAAACTCAAATTAGCAAGTTTCAGTTCAAACCAATCTAATTCATTTGGTCCATTTAATTTAAAATTATACATCCAAAACTATTAAACCTTATTTGACAATACACAACATACTACATATCTATATATATGTTGCCATTTTATATATATTTATAATAACAAAAGTTAAGTAGCAAGTTCAGTTAGCTCAAGAGATAAACAACTTAAACATCTGATATCATGACTTATGAGCAGGCCTTTTGATTAAGTTACTCCTGCCTAGTTGGGGGCCTAAGACCATTTATACAAACGAGATATGGAGTTTGGGCCATCGACCCAATTTCATGGTTCAGGATATATATATTGAACAAGAAGAGTACTTTTTTTTAAGAAATAGGGTAAATTACAATTATATCCCCTAAGATATAACCTAATTATATTTATATTTTTTTTATTTTTAGAAATATACACTTATCTTTTTTATTTTTTTAGAAAAGAAAAGATAGATGTATATTTAAAATAAAGAAAAGGGGGTATATAAAAAAGAAATCAATGTATATTTATTAAAATAGAAGTAGTGTGAGTATAATATATTTAAGATATACAAATACAGTGTGCAAGATCCAAAATTCTTATATAATTAAAAAGTGTTAATATTTTATATTTTAATTTTATTTTATTTTATCTTCCCTCCTTCTTGCAAACTAAGAACTCTCTCGTTTGTTTTGTATCTTAAAAAAAACTGTACTTACTTTTTTCACATTACACAAATGATACAATTATAATGGAATTATAATTTACTTATTATTCTTTGGAATATATTATCTTAAAATTTCATAATAAAATTTTTATACATGTCTAAAAAACATGTATACATACTAACAATTTTATTTAAATAATTATCCTTTTATAAATTTATAATTCTAATGTTTATAAATGAATTTTGACAATTTTATTTAGTGTTTATAATCTTTTTATATATAATTTTTTTAAAATAATTCTAACATTTTTAGTATGCACCAAAATAAAATATTTTCCTTTCCCACGGCACAAAACAAAATTGCTGATTCAGTCATTAAAATGAAATGATACCTCCGTCCAAACAGACGCTCAACCGATTTTGATTGGTTGACTAACTTGACTTACAGTTCTGACAACCTCCTTCGTTCTGATTCTCCGATTCTTGTCGCTGAAAATTGTGTCTGGGCAGTGGGAAAAAGCACCCGACCCGCAATATTTGGTGCCACAACCACATTGTTGCAACTCCTTCACATATTTCTGCTTTGTCGTTCCCACATACTCCCATGATCAGCCCACACTACTCAGATTCTGAGTTCTCCTCAATCGCCATATCTTCTATATAAACTTCATTCTCTTTCTGCAGTTCTTTATGCAAAATGCTGCTCCTCTCATAACTAAGTTGGCTATTTCAAGAATGGCTATTTGAAGAATGGACATTCTTTCTTCCTTTGGGTCCAAAGTTCTGGCAACTTCAGGAATCGCAACTTTTTCATGTTAAGATCTCTCCATTCAGCCACTTCTAAACTGTTTCTCACTGCCAACGAATCTTCTTCTGAGCATTTTAACAATATTGTAAAAATTTTAATCGTTTCAAATGTTAATTTTTATTAATTTTAAAAAATGTTATGATTCACTTAACTTGGAAAAAACTCAAAATACATTATTTTATTTGTTTGATGTAAAATTTTAAATAAATAGTTCTAGTATTATGAATAAAATTGTTTTAATAAACATAAATAATCAAAATACATTATTTTATTTGTTTGATGTAAAATTTTAAATAAATAGTTTTAGTATTATAAATAAAATTGTTTTAATAAACATAAATAATGAGTTTGGTGTGTAAATATGAATAAAGATTCATGAACCACTTCTAAATTGTTTCCCACACCCAAGGAATCTCCTTTTGAACATTTCAACAATATTGTAAAAATTTTAAAGATCTCAAATATTAATTTTTATTAATTTTAAAAAAGTTATGGTTCACTTTAGAAAATGTTATGATTCACTTAAGGTGGAAAAAATTAAAATACATTATTTTATTTATTTGATGTAAAATTTTAAATAAATAGTTTTAATGTTATAAATAAAATTTGTTTAGTGAACATAAATAATGAGTTTGGTGCTTAAATATGGATAAATATTCATGAATGAGATGTAACTTATTGTAGCTAATAATATATTTATAAATGAAATTTGTTTTAATGACTATGAATAATGAGTTTGGTACTTGAATGTGGATAAGGATTTATGAATGAGATATAGGTTATTGTAGCTAGTGGTAGTTAAGGGTCTTGAACTCTTCCATAAATATCTTCATTGGTTCTACAAGTAAGACATGCAAAATACTACCTGGTTGAAAGTAGTATGCTAAAAAAATTCTCATATTAATATTATTCCTTTTGCATCTTTTGACTCATATTAGAGACTAGACCCTTCATATATATGGAGAAGACTTATAACATATGAAGAAAGTTTGTGACCTTTAGAGATGGTTTGTAATCTTAAGAAATGTTCAAGACTTATGGAGATGATTCATGACTTATGAAAAGATTTGTACCTTTTAAGGATTAAGTAGAAATTCTATCCTAGAGGACGTCCTCTTGAATTAAAGGTTATATTTCTATAATATCAATTGATAACTTTTTATAATCATTTCATTTATGATTATTCTTCTTATTTTATAATATGTGAGAATTTATTATTTCTTACAATTATGAGTGATTAAGCATCTGCATAATATATGATTCTTGTACAATCTTGAAGGATATAATTTTGTGTTATTTTTTCTTTCATTAATTACCTATGATGTTGTTTATTCTAAATTGCACAATATTGAATCGATAATACAATGGTTATTTTTTTATTGTTAATTACATAATTTATTTTTATATTGTATAGTAATTTTATTATTGTTTCATATTTTGTTAAATCCTTAATAGGAAATACAGATATATGAATATTTTAATTTTATATTGTTTAATTTTTTATTATTGTCTCATATTTTGTAAAATCTCATTGATGTAGATATATGTGCATTTTGATAATTTAATAATTTTATTATTGTTTTATGTTTTGTAAAATCCCTAAAGGGTAATGATGATATGTATTTTTTGATAATTGTCATGAATCCTATTGGATAAATGAGAATTATTAAATTTTCTAAAGATATACCCTTTATCACGAATCTCGAATGGGCAAATGATTGTTTTAAAGTAATATGAGTTGGCAATTTTTTTTTTCTATGCCTAGTGGTAGATCTGTATTTGTTAATTTTTTCAAACCCAATGTATTAGATGATACTAACTACATGGATAGGGAATAAAAAGTTGATATACTTTTGATCTTATATGATTATAATGATATTATTTGTGTGAAATATGCACACTTGTCCTTAACTAGTAACTAATGAGAATGCTATGATTGATGATAATGAATATAATGAAAGAGGCTTCAAGAGTTATAATAATTGAAAAATGATTATTGACATTCCTAAATTTAATTGTAAAATTAGATTTTTAGTTGAGAAAGTGGGAGCTATATGAATTAATCCCTTGACCCATAAATTGAAGAAGACCTATTCCTGTGTTAAGTGATAGTGATTTTAGTAAAACTTTTTATATGACTAATTTTTACACATAGACTATAGAAGAAATTTTAGAGAATTGGAGGCTAAAGAAAAAGGGGTCTAATTCTTATGTGAAAAATTTGTGAAAAAGATTCACTAGAATAAAATGTGTAGAAAGATTGACATGAAAAAATATGTGAATGAATTGGTGAAAATAGTTTAAGTTTTGTGATAAAATTGTAGATGGGAACTATTGTCTCCACTATCATGAAATCTATACTAAAGCTATATATGTTTATTGATGATTTTATATATTAGTTGAGTCTCGTTGGAGAGTTTGACCATCTTATTTATAAGTTTGATCATCAAAAAGATAGAAAGAACATAAAAAATTAACTGTATTATCAAATATAAGCTTTCAATTAATAATTAAAGTTAAATAAGAGTTTTAATAAGAAATAGGATGATATATAAATTTCAAAATTATAATAATTTATATTTTTAAAAGGATAAGATTACTATTGCATAATAAATATGTTTTCAATGTAACGATTCTGGTTACATTAAAAAGGATTATTAGATAAAAAAAATAGAATCTAAGAGAAGCAAATCCTTTCCTCTAAAATGTTGTTTTTTTTTTCTATATTGAGCTATTTAGTTGGTAGGTTGATTTAGGAGTTATATTAATTTTCACGTGTTTAGGAAATTAAGAAAATTGATAGTGGACAATGTTTCAATTTTATGGGAAATGATAATAAAATTTCTTTGAAGGACTTAGAATTTATGGGTTAAAAGATAAAATATAATCAAGTATTTTCCTTGGAATATTGCCCTTATGTCCCATTGCTAAAAAAAATTGCTTGTTAGTTGTTTATAATAATTTTAATTTTCTTAGGAGATAAAAGTTTGTCATATATTATTGAGACAAAATTGTATTACAAGGATTTAGAACTTTGAAAATATATCAAATTAATTTATATAAAAATATTCTGAGTGAATTTTTTAATATTCAATACAATGAATTTTATCTCTATCATATTTATTTTGGTCATATTTGTAATGATATTGATCAAGGATATTGTTACAAAAGGGAATGTTCAATTAATAAAAGTTATTTGTATAGAAAAATAATTAAATTTCCTTTCCCCTCAAAGGCTGATAAAAGTGAAAATATTTTTTTATATAATTCAAATGGATATTGATGGTTATATCAAAATACATATTAGAAATGATCATTCTTATTTCATTATATTTATTAGTGATTTTTTAAGATTTGGAAAGTCAATATATTTTATAAAATACAAGTGAGGTAATAAAAATTTTAAGTATTAAGCAATTCAAGTTAAAAGTGGTGAAGACCATATTAAGATATTTTTTTAAGTGGGAATAAATATTAATTTAATTTGTTTGATGATTTTAAAAATAAGAATGATATTATTTATTTATTTAATATACCACATATACTTGAATAGAATGGAGTTATCAAAAGGCATAATAAAACCTTGTTAAAAATGGTAAAGTATATTTTAGCTCGTCCTAATTTTTCAACTACTTTTTGAATGAGTTCTTTTTACCACTATTTACATTTTAAATAAAGTTTCTTTTATGACTATTGAAAAGACTCATTATAAAATTTAAATTAGTGAGTAATCTAAGTTGAATTATATTAAAATTTATGATTTGTGTTGCTTATATTATTATACCCAATCCAACTAAAGATAAACTTAAAAGAAAGCCAAAAAGGTATTTAAAGATTATGCAAAGTAATTAAATAAATATATATGTTGTATGATCCAATAGATATGATGATTATTGAGAACATAGGTATGAAATTTATTGAAGAACATTTTGATAGAAGAGGAAATTATGAGTTGGTGAGTAGCTTTTCTCAAATATTAGTTAAATAAAGAGAAGTGTTTTCTCCTAAGATAAAAGGTTATTAATAGGCTATAAAGAAGGTGAAAGACTGATTAATTAATATCTTCACAAGCCTCTTAATAATAGAATCTTATATCCCGAGAAGTTATTGAAGCATATTTTCTTATTTAAAAAATAGTGCGAGTTAAAATTGTTATTTTGATTATCTAAAGAGACAATATTCTTCTGGATCATAAAGGTGAGTATTTTTGTATGAAGATAAAAAAAGTTAACCTTTTCATATGGTTGATATGATTTCTTTTGATTGATAAGAAAGATCTAGATAAAACCTCAAATATTCTCAATATCAAAATTATCAAAAGAGATAGTATGAAAGAGATTCAATTTATCTTAGACAAATTTATAAATACTCCTTTGTATTGGTTTAAGATGGGTTATTGTTATCATGGTTATATTCCTTATGATTTGTTAATGAAATTATAAAAGATTGTCATGTTACTTCTTAAGATAGACTTAATGAAGCCTTATTTCCATATGCTTCAGGTTTGTTATGGGTATTTTTTGATACTGCATGACATGGGTTGGTAAAAGCCTAGTGGTAGATAAGTCCATATGAGAATAGAGCTAAGACCACCAAATCATTAGCTTCAAGGGCACAGGACATGGCAAAAGCCTCAGCTCGCTAAGGGATAAGCCTCGGCCCACATAGCCAATAATCCGCTTTACAAAGCAAGCTCGCGAATTTGATCTCGCTAACCAAAGGCCAGCAATGACCTCAGACCAAGAGTCCTAGCTCGCGAAAGCAACACCTCACCTGGTTAAGGGCTCGCAAAGGGTAAACTTGTAGCAGGCACCCTCTCAGACTAAGTTTGTGGGGCCAATCTACAAGAAGCAGTGGACATAGGCCCACCTATAGAAAGCAATCTATAGAAGTTGGCCAGCAGCCTACAAAAGCCATTTTGCAGTAGTCTAGGCTATCTTATACATTTATTTTGATGTAATAGAAATACAAATTGTGTAATTACTCTTATAACCTCTCAGCCTCTATAAATAAGAGGAGGGAGATCATTGTAAAGCATTCTGAAAGCTGAAACATATGCTGTAACTCTGTCAAATTTTCACCAAAGCAACAAAAGCTACTGTGGACGTAGGGACTAGTGTTGCCCAATTTTAGTTGAACCACGTTAAAAATCCGTTTGTGCTGTTGCTGCTCTTCCTTTCCATTCGTTCATCCCTCATTTGCATAACCAGATTACAACTTGAGTCCTTAGAACTCTTATAGTTAGCTAGATTTGGGATCCAACTGAAATTCACTGTCAACATTTTGGCATAGTTTGTAGGGACTCATTTGTTTTCTGGTTGATTTCTCGTATTTTGGTTGATTTCCTGTGCAATTTCAATGATGAGAGGAAGAACCCCTAGAAGCTCAAACACTCCAGTTGATCAGCCGATAGGTGCTCTTGCTGCCAGCATCATTACCGGTACACATCTTGAAACCCATTGCTAGCCTACTGCAGCTTTTGGAATAGATGAGGTGTAAAGAGGTCACCAACTCTAGCAAACATTTGAGAACATGATTAGAGAGTTGGCAGGTGCAGTTAAAATGCTGACCCAAGCGTAAGCCTTGGGCGCACAAAAGCAGGCCGAGATCACTACACAACTTCAACAACTATGTGAATAATCCCAGAAAGAAGGCTCAGCTCACTCCACCAATCAGTAAGCAAGATCAAGAGCTCGCTAAACAAATGGGGATCGTAATAGTCAATGACCTAAGGGCTTGCATCGGGCTGAAAGTTCGAATAGGTCCAACCAGAGAGATACTTTGGGTCACTTTTCCCATGACTTGGAGATAAAAGAATTGTTTAAGAGGCTAAAGTAACTAGAGGAATGCCCTCGAACTTAAGATGATCAAGCTTGTGACAAGGTAGCTCATCGTTCTAAAAAGAAATTGAAACGTAACCTCTACTTCACAAACTTAAAGTTCCCACAATTCCACTGTATGACTGGAATAGTGATCCATACAACCACCTAAATGCGTTCAATGTCCAGATGAACCTTCAAATAACTGATTCACTAGTTAAATACCGTGTCTTCCCAGCTATGTTGGGAGGCATACCTCGAGCATGATTTAGAAGCCTTCTAGCTACAGTATTGCTAGCTGAAAAGAGTGCTAGAAGAAATTTATCGATTAGTACTGAGCTTTGAAAAGGTAACTCACACCTTTTAGCTATCTCGCGATGATATTTCATGTAAGCACGAATTGCTAAATGATTACATAGTCAGATTTAGGCACAAGGCCAATTCCATAGAAAATCCCTTAAAGGAAAATACCTTGATAGCGATTTTCATGGGACTCTGCAAAGATGGAAAGCTGTATAAAAGCCTATACAAGTCTCTGGTAAGAGATCTAATTGAATTTTATGAATAAGCAACCAAATAAATTAGGTGGGGTGAAACCTTTGGCAAGAAGTCCAAGCAAGAAGATGAGAGAAATAGCTCCACTCAAAGCAAGAAGATGAGCAATGAGAGTCAGAAAATTGACCCTAATGTCCAGCTCACAAATAAAGTGAAAACCAAGTGACCTCGGCATCAAGGTCGCCATGAAAGCTATAGCATCCTTTCTGACACTCAAGATAGGATCTTCACCATAGAAAGAAATAGGGAAGATTTTGGGAAACCCAAACCTCTGAGGGCCCCTAGCAAGTTCAGTGACATGAACAAATTCTGTGCCTATCATAATGAGGTTGGACATAATACCTCAGAATGTTGGGCACTTAAGGATGCCATAGAGGACCTCATCAAGAGAGGTCATTTACAAGATTACGTGGTCTGACCCTTCGAACAGTAGCCTCAGTAGATCATTGATCATGAATAGGGCCCCTCAGTTAGGACCATATTTTAATATTGTAATGTTACTTTGAGGCTGGTAAAAGCCCTTCAAATCTTTCTATTTGCTAATGTCAAGCAAAATACTATATAAGAAGAAAGTTATTCTATGTTGACAAAGCCAAACTCGATTTCACTACCAGCTTTTCAACTGAGGCGTAGAGGCACTAAAATAAACTCATTCCAGCTAAAGTTATAAGCTTACTAAGGCATGGAGGTGCTAAGAATAAACTCATATCCTACCTGAGCAACAAGATTATTAGTAGAGTCATTCATCTCCTGCCTGAATAATAAGATTGCTGTGGAACTAAGCAATAAGATTGCTGTTTCATTGAGCAATGGGATTATTGTAGGACTAAGCAATGGGATTGCTATTTCGCTGAGCAATGAGTAGATTTAAGCAATGAGATTGCTGTTCCACTGAGTAGCAAGATTACTGCGAGATTAAGCAATGGGATTGCTGCTCCACTGAGCAACAAGATTATTGTGAGACTGAGCAATGAGATTGTTGTTCCACTGAGCAACGAGATTGTTGGTAAAGTCAAACTCATTCCGCCCATTAAGCAACAAGATTACTGTGGTGTGGCTCACAAAGCACAGCTCTCATGTGACCTAATGCTAGTAGCTCTCATGCGACCTAATGCTCGCAACTCTTATGCGACTTATTACTAGCTGTAGCTCGCATGCGACTTACCTACATATTACTCATCACTAAGGCACCCTGTTGCCCAGATTCATTGACAAATATGACCGATTGGTTACTTAAATATTTCATTTTACTATGATTTGCAAGAATTTATATTATCATTTGTAATATGCAGAACATTCAACATAACATGCAAGAATCATCAAGAAAGATTCATTCATTAAAAGCCCTAACGAGGTAAATTTATATCAAAAGATTCAAAATACAAAATAGAAAAGGCCTACAACTATTACATTCTAGAAAAAGACTGGCTCTTTGGAGAAGAACTCTAACCAACAAGAGGACCAGTGGACACGTTTGCTCCTTAATCTTTTTCTTGCTGCCTTTCTTGGTTTAGGGCTCATTTCTAGCTCTCTACCGGATGCTAAAAATTCAAAAAAAGCTAACAGGTGTGGCTAGAAAGGCAAAATCCCAAGGCATAATCACAAGGAAATAATGCAAGATCTTTCAAGATCCTTGAACAAGGATCACCCATAAAGACTTCCTATAGGCAAACTATACACACCTCACCAGGAAGGCACACTATCAGAAATATGGAGGGCTTACTAGGGCACCCATCGGATTACTCAGTGAAGAAGGAAGAAGAACTTCCCATGCTTCAAATAGACTAACCTGGTCTCACTGAAGAGTCCAGAAGAAGTCTAACCACTTTTTCTCATTAAATGCCTCGAAAAAGAACGAGGTTGACACGTCAATGATAATAAAGCACATATAGTAAGAAGTAAGGCTTAGATAGATGATAGGATGACTGCAGACTTTAACTACACGGTTATCCACAAATGAAGCCCTTTGCCAACAAACTACAACTCCTAGCCTGCAAAGTGAGTTGAGAGTTAGGGAGCTAATGTTATGAGTATTTTTTAGTACTATGCAAAATGGTTTGGCAAAGGCCCAGTAGCAGATAAATCCATATGAGAACAGAGCTTAGACTACTAGATCACTAGCTACAAGGGCAAGGGACAAGGCAAAAGCCTCAGCTCGCTAAGGGATAAGCACTGGCTCGCATAGCTAAAAATTCGCTTTGCAAAGTGAGATCGCGAGTTTGATTTCTCTGACCAAAGGCCAGCAGCAACCCCAAACCAAGAGTCCCAGCTCATGAATGCAACATCTTGCTCGGCTAAGGGCTCATCACTGGTTAACTTGAAGCAGGCACCCTCTCAGACTAAGTTTGTGGGGCCAGTCTGCAAGAAGTAGCAGACACAAGCCCACCCATAGAAAGCAATCTATAGAAATTGGCCAGCAGCCTGCAGAAGTCATTTTCCAATAGTCTAGGCTATTTTATACATTTATTTTAATGTAATAGAAATACAAATTGTGTAATTACTTTTGTAACCTCTCAGCCTCTATAAATAAGAGGAGGGAGATCACTGTAAAGCATTCTACAAGTTGAAACATATGCTATAACTCTGCCAGATTTTCACCAAAATAATAAAAGCTACCATGGACGTAAGGATCGGTACTGCCTGATTTTAGCCAAATCACGTTAAAAATCCTTTTGTGCTGATGCTGTTCTTCCTTTCCATTCGTTCATCCCTCATTTGCATAACCGGATTGCAATTTAAGTCCTGGGAATTCTTCTGGTTTGCTGGATTTAGGACTGAACCGAAATCTACCATCAACAAGGTTGAAGAAGCTTTGTATGTACTTTAATATGCACTGGCATGATCTTTCCTATTAAGTGAGATACTTAGCAGATTTTAGTCTTGTCCAATGAAGAGTTATTAGGAAAGGGTAAAACAAGATTTTGAAGCATATTATGTCATGTGATTTGATTGACTAATTTGATTAGTTATAACTAATACGCTGCTTAGATTTTGATGATAAGGTCATGTGGATATGCAAAAGTTAATTACTATGCTCATTTTTATGATTAGTTAAGGTGCTATATCCTAGAAAATTAAAAAAAAAAGATTGTGTAGACTAATCCATTATAAAGACTATATATGTCATTATTAATATAGCTTTAGAGAATTGGTATATTGATAACAAAATATTTTACTCATTTAATTGTCCTCTCACTTAGCATTTTAAGGTCTAAAATGACTTACTTTCAACTGTGCTAATGTGTATTTATGATTTAGTGTCAATTGGTTCATTAGAAGAAATTCTGCATAATTTGGCCATTTTGAGCAGTTTCTGTTTTCTGGTTATAACTTGAGCTACATTTGTCCAATTGATATGATTCTTGTCTTGTAGAAAATCTAAGACATAGCCCTACAACTTTCATGAAGATCCAAGGCTGAATCATGCAATTGGCTATCTGAAATTGGAGTTGAATTCAAGACTAAAATGCTGCCAGAATACTATCTCGGGTAGCCTGACCTTTGTGCACTAATCAGACCATAACTGGAGTTATAAAGGTTCAATTAAGGTCAAACGAAGCCTAAATGGAAGCTGAAACATAATGATACATTTCATATGAAGACTTCATAAGCTGAATGGATCATTATAGGCATGAAAAATGAGTTGCAACAGAGAGGTAGAATTGCTGCAAAATGGGCCTTTGCAGAATTAGAGTTTTAAGGCCCTAATTGGCATGGATCTTGAGCCCAATGAACCATCCTTTGCTCCAACTCACACTCAACCAGTTAGAGACCCGTAATTCAGTGAAAAACTAGAGGAAAGTAGTCTGTATTGAGCCACCATATGTAATAGAAGTAGCAGAAAGCAAAACCAGATTACACTGCACCATAATCATTGCCTACTCACCTACTTGTAGCTACCCTTCTTTTCTACCCGAGCAAAGTCATTTTTGGAGAAGTTTTGAGTTTAGTTTTTAGAAGTAGTTTTAGAGTAGTTTTAGCTTAGTTTTTTCAGCAGTAGTGTAGGACATTTTCTTCTATTTTTCTTTGTATTTTTTGCCTTCAATGGAAGGCTAACTTTGTAATCAGCACAAGGGGTTGACAAGCTTGAAGATTTATGTTGAGATCTTGATATTCCACTC
>JANHAO010006309.1:0-21586 GCA_026873985.1 Saraca asoca
GTATTAGAGATGTGGATTGTTGATCCAGAGTCAATCCACCATGTGTTACTATAAGCATCTACCATATTAGATTCATAATAGAAAAGTGAAGTAAAAGAGATTGAGTTACCTTTCTTTTCAAGCCAGGCCTTGAATTTGTTGCATTCCTTCTTGATGTGTCCTTTCTTTTTGTAGAAGAAATACTTAGACTCCTTCTTTATTCCTGCTTGGATGGGAGCCTTACCCTTCCCCTTTGACTTGGCTTGTCTGTTGCCCTTTCCTTGTGTTTCCATATGTGCACTTTCTCCCATCCTGCTATCAATCAACACACATGGTTTGCAATTCATTTATTGACCATTTCTCCTTATGAGTGTTTGTAGGTAATCTTAAAGGGTCCGTATTGAGGTGGTAGGGAGTTCAAAATAAAGTGCACAAGGAAGGACTCTGACATCTCAACCTCAAGCATCTTCAGTTGAGCCATAATGTCCCTCATCTGCATGATGTGCTTTCGCACACCCCTTATGCCAGTGAGCTTCATGGAGGATAATTTAGTCATTAAGGTGCTTGCTAAGGCTTTGTCAGAGGTTTCAAATTGTTCATCAATAGCTCTTAGCAAGTCTCAGACATTTCTATGCTCTCCTATTGATCCGCGTATACTAATAGAGATATTTGATTTAATATACATCATAATGAGGTGATTGGATTGCTCCTAGCATTCATAAAGACCTTTTTCTAATACTATGCTAGTATCTGTGGGCATAGGTAGTTCATCTTTCCTAATTGCATAGTCTACATCTATCCACCCTAATTGGAGGACCAATTTCTCCTTCCAAAGTTTGTAATTATCTCCATCAAGTTCTGGAACTTGAAAGTCACAAATATTTAGTGGTTGAATAGCTGCACAAAAATTTACATGTTTGTATTAGTATGGAGGCAATCAAATTCTATATAACATTTTTGCCAATGCAAAGGTGTAGTTAAACATGAACCTAGTGACAAATAAAACTACCTGTGAGCTAAGTTTCATTTAATTAGGTTCATGTGCAATTAATGATAAAACTAGAAAATTATAACCCTTTTCTTAATCCTGTGGATAATTTAAGAAAAAGAAAAATTTACTATCACATTCTTATTAATCACTTATAATATGATAATATTCATGTGGGATAATATTATTATATTACAATAATTAATTACAATTTAATGTCATTTTCCTTTATATGATTTTAATACTTAATATATAATTATAAAATAATTAAAGGTGTTGTTGCTAAACTTTAATCACTCTATAATTATACTAATCACATGACATTTAAGAAAATATATGCTAATCATTAATGCATAACAAGTCAATAATGAGAATTTAATAGTCACCAAAATAAAATGTGACTAATAAAATATTCTCTTTAAGTCCAAATGTGCCATTATTGAAAAGGTTTTAAAAATTTTATGGCACCACAATTTTTCATAAGGGAATTTTAGGCAACGGTCTAAAAAATTATTTTTGAAGTTGGGCATATTTATCAAAAATAATTTTGTCCAAAAAGCCCAATTTTTTTTGTTTAAAATTTCTAAAATAATTTTCTTAATTAGCCTATTTTCAAAAACAAGCCCATAACATAAGTCAAAAGGAAAATAGATCAGCACACAAGCAAGAGACCCAATAGGCTCATTCAATATTCTCTCCTTCTCTCCCCTCTTCTTTTTTTTTTTTAATTACAGTCAGAAGAGTATATTAGAGAAGGCCCAGATAAATGTTGGCCCAAAATACAATGTACAAAAAAAATGAAAAAAGGCTACAAAAATTGGCCCAAATAAAATCCCAAATATTGACCAAAATTGTAGCCCAAAATGTCAAAAAAACGGAGGCCCCATAAAAAAAAAAAGAATATTTCTGCATGCATGTTGCTGCCAAGGCTCGAATCGAGAACTTAAGTGTGTAAGACTAACACACCAACCACTACACCACAACAGTCTTAGGAGGAAGTAGAACACTGCGTTTTATTTAATGCTTCTAAACGATGTCATTTACGTCGTCTTCAACTTCCAGTCGGGTTGACCTAACCCGAAACTGACTCGAAATAGAACCCGAACATATCTCGTGATTCAGAACTCCATTTTTGACACTTCCAAAGCCAGAATGATAAAAAAAATATGGGCAATTGATTCATGGCATCAAAATAGCAAAAACACATAAAATTTTACCTAACCATATTTCACAATATAGTGAATTTCTGCAAGACAGAGGTCATACAAGCTTTGATACCAAATGTTGGAATTTCTGCATATATGAATAAACATGTTAATAGTAAAACAATATAAATAAAGGCTGAACCGACCTTCAGCCATTGCAAAAATTCATTCTAATTTTGCTACCAAGAAAGTTAGTTTTTTAAAAACTCAAAAATGTAGAAAAGGATGCTTCTGAGCTCTCAGTTTCTAGCTTATGATGGTGTAGCCAACGTGTATCAAAACTGAGCCCAGGGATCCCCTTTTTATAGATGAAATGCAATGGTCATTCCCATCAAATTGCCATTGCATTAAGCTAGATATTATGCTGGATATTCGGACCTTTTAGTTGCTAGAAGTTGTTGCCAACGTTTGTTGCCTACTGACCGATCTTCATGCAACAACATCCATAAACCACGCAACAAATAGTAGTGACGATTTACATAAATTATATAATATCAACTTAAATATTTATATTATTGAAAAAATTATATGCATATTTAAATGTGATAAAGAAAGATGAATGTTTTAAATAACATCATTTCTAAGATACCTATTAAATATTATAAGTGCATGTTGATATTATTTTGCACTAAATTGGAAAATAGTATTGTAGAGTAAATAAATACATTATTAAGCATTAAGAAAATTGAATCAAGAAAGTATTCAATTGCCTAAAAGATGGCTATAATTTTTTTTATTACTAAACGTGATTATATTTGATATTGGATTCAAAGTTTTGAAAAAAAAAACATAAAATGAATGTAAATAATTTTTTATTTGTACATATAGGCTAATAAGTGTTACAATTTAAGTCACAAAGTCTCACTACCATCGCAAGGGAGCAAAAAAATCATTTATATACATTATACAGTCATAGAATGTATTTGGTATATGCACAAACATACAATTTTAATATGAATCTTGTGACTTGGTCAGAAGTGTAGTTCACTCCGTGAACCTTATTTGTTATAATTTTCTATTGAAAAAACATAATTGCTAAATTAGGAAAAAAAATTCAAGGATCTATGTTAAAGGCCTTTTTTATAGTTTGAAAGGGTATCTATAAGTCATCTTATATGGATGTAAAGATAAAAATATAAGAATCGTAATCATGTGTTTTTCTACTTATACTGAACAAATGATTTATACTAAAAAGACACAAACACTCCTAAAATAGGAAAAATAATGCACAAGTGCATCTATACCAAAATTTGAATCACAAGATCTCCTTTTTATGCTTGATTTTTATGCTAAATTTCATCTAGAATTGAACATGTTTGCGTGCTAAAATGGTTCTCCCCTACTTCAAATGTCAATAACCTTATTGAAGTCTCAATTTAACATGACTTTCATGAAGACTTTCCTCTATTAAAGTCGATTTCTCTAATCTTTATGTGGATCTTTATTGTGGGTATTTTTGGAATCACACAAGTGGGCTGATAAAAGCTTAATGGACAAGCTCAATTGATAAGGGACCAGCATAATCAGGATTGAGGTCGCTGGACCAAGACATCAGGACACCAAAATGTGAGTTCAGACCACTGAATGAGCTCTAGCTCGCAGATCAAAGCATGTTGTCCCAACTAACATCTGGAAGCTCATTAAACTCGAGAACGAATCAACTTGCAGGGTACCAACTTGTAGAAATTAACTTGCAGATTAATTAGTTGTCTATTTATTGGAAATCCCTTGGCCATTATCTAATTAATGATATTCAAGTTGTAACACTCCAACCACTATAAATAGGGGTAAAAATCATTATACAAGGGGAGAGACAATACAACACAAAAAAAATACTAAAAACTCAGAAAACATACTGAGAAATAACATAACTATGGACATAGGGGTCAATTGACTTTAGCCAGACCACGTTAAAAAGTCCTGGTGTTTTCCTATTCTTCCTCCCTTACTTCCTTTCTCTCTCACATTTAATCCACAGTTTGGGGTTTTCTGGACTTTTTTTTAGTTGATCGGATTTTACCATCAACATTTTGGCGCTAGAAGGAGAGCCCTAAACTATATTCTCGTTAATTTTCTAGTAGATTTTTCATTCAACTATAATGGCTAGAGGAAGAACCACCAAAAGTTTAGACATCCTAGTTGACCAATCGGAAGGCCACGTAGAACAATAGTGGGAACTAGTTCATCCTATGACAGACACTTCTGCCATCCCCACCATAGGTATTGCTGTCGGCTTGCCTTCAACAACCCATCACTAGTCTGCTATCATTATCCATGGGACTGAAGGAGTGCAGATGTGGTACCAACGTCAGAGGACATTGGAGAACACAGTAAAGGAGTTAGCTAATGTGTTAGGACACTAGCACAGGCACAGGCTCAAGGTGTACAAAACCAAATTGGGGCCATTGTGCTTAGAGGAAGCTCCAGCAGCCATGGCAAGGAGTTCAGGAGGAAAGGCCAACCAGACAAGTGCATCAGCGCTTTGACTCAACTCGCTCTTCCAATCTCCAAACAAGATTGAAGGTCCACCAATCACGTTAGGATCATAATAATCAGCGATGTGAGGGTTTGCGTCGAGTGGAAAGCTAAAATAGGACTAGCCGAGGACATACCTATGATCATTACTCTCATGACCAAAGGGGCAAAAAGAGCTAACAATCTTCCAACCGATGGTCTAAGACACCAAACCTAATGGTAGAAGAGTTGCTTCGGAAGGTAAAATAGTTAGAAGAACATCCTCGAGCTCAGAATAGTCAAGATCACTATCAAGAGAGGACACCATTCACTAGAGATATTGATACAAAGCCTCTTCCTCGTAAATTTAAAATCCCTACGATCCCATAGCATAATAGGGATAGTGATCCATATGACCACCTGGACAAGTTCAATGTTCAAATGGATCTTCAGACGACTAACTCTCTTGTCAAATGTCGTGTCTTCCTAACTACACTAGGAGACATATCTCGAACATGGTTTAGGAATCTCCCAGCTTGCAGCATTAACAGTTGGGGAGAATGCTAGAGAAGATTCATCAACCAGTTCAAAGCATTAAAAAGATAGCTCGTACCATCTTACCACCTCACAACGGTCTTTCAGTAGAAGAATGAATCATTGAAAGACTACATCACCCATTTTAGGCATGAGGTCAATAACGTAGGGAGCCTTTCCAATGAAAGCATCTTGATTACGATCTTAACAAGACTCCGTAAAGATGGAAAGCTATATAAAAGCATATACAAGTCCTCAGTAAGAAATTTAGCTAAGTTCTATGAACGACCTGCCAAAAAAATCAGGTGGGAAGAAACTTTTAGCCTAAAAAAGTCTAGTCAGAAGGATGAGGCAAATAGCTCCAATCAGAATGAAAAGAGGGGCAATGTCAGAAACGATAAAGAGAGTCAAAAGGGTGGCTCTGATTGTTAACCTACAAAAAAGGCTAGAAGTAAGCGACCTTAAGGTCAAGGTTACCATGATTACTATAGCGTCCTATTAGATACTCCAGATAGGATCTTTACAACAGAGAAAGATAGGGAGGACTTCGAGAAGCCCAACCCCATAAAGACTCCCCACAGCTACAGAGACATAGAAAAGTTTTGTGCCTATCACAATGAGGTCGGGCATAATACTTCAGATTATCGGGCTTAAAAGACTATATGGTGCAACCTGCAGGATAGTGACCTTGGTAACCACGATAAGGTCCTGAGCAAAAGCAAGCATCTACTATTAAAACCATATGATTCTATAATGTTATTCAGAAGTTAGTAAAAGCACCCAAGTTTTCCCTTAATTTTTCATAGCTCTGTTGAATGAGATTTCAACAAAATATTATATAGGAAAGCCTGAGTTCGAACTAAAAATTTGGTGATCTCACACCGTGCCTCATTCTTCTTGGAACTCATAAGGCCAGTGATAGGACACTAGGTCTGAACCTCGAAGGCCCATACATCTTCAAGGAAGACTTGGAAACAAAGCTTATCACTTAATAAATTTGAATGGAGTTGAAGTCCCATGAGCTTGGAATGTTGGACGTCTGCACACCCCACTAAATTCGGTAGCAAGGTCTCTCCCCATTAAATTCGATAGCGAGCTCTCACCTCACTAATTTGGTAGCGAGCTCTTGCCCCATTAAATTCGGTAGTGAGCTCTTGCCCCACAAATTCTGTAGCAAGCTATCACCCCACTAATTCAGTAGCGAGCTCTCACCCACTAATTCAATAGCGAGCTCTTGCCCCACTCATTTGGTAGCGCGCTTTCACCCTACTACTTCGGAAGTAAGTTCGCCCATCAAATCCAAAAGCTAATAATCACCCTTCTAATCCGAAAAGTGAACAATCACCCATCTAATCCGAAAGTGTGTTATTCTCAAGGCTAAAGAAATCATAACGTGCTAGCTGAGGTTCAGTTTACATGCGACCTACCTGGGCACTCAACTCATGCTAGCTAAGGCATAGCTCTCATGTAACCTACTTGGGCACTCAACTCATGCTAGCTGAGGTGTAATTTTCATGCGACCTACCTAGGCACTCAACTTGCACAACCTATTTTGACCTAACAAATATACATTGCCATGCTCAGCAAATATACATTGTCATGGTTTGCAAGTTGAGACGCATTAATGTGACTAATTGGGCATTCAACTTAACTAATATTTTTATTAAGTCATGGTTTGTAGGAATTCATGTTATCATCAGCAACCTATTGAACATTTAATATAGCGTACTTGGAAAAGTAAGAAAATTGTGAAAATTCATTGAAAACCTTATTCAATGAGGTGAGTGTACATATGAGAGATTAAAAAATACAACTCAAAGTAAGCATATAGCTCTCATGTCCTAAAAAGAAGGCTGGCTTCTATGAGCTATACTCCTGTAGGCTGGAAGACCAACATATAAGGCCAACAAGCTATTCGTCATTTAATCTTCAGCCAAGCTACTCTCAAGCGTCTTCTTGTCCTCCTCCTCCTCCCAAGCTAAGAGCTCGTCCTTTAACTTTATTGCCCCCAGTGTGTTCTAAGAAACCAAATTGTTCAGTTACTTTGCAAGGAAACAAAATAATCAAAATGAAAGAATTGAACTTACCAGCAACATCATGAAGGAAAATAATCCAAGATTTGTACAAAATTTCCAAAGATTCTCAGAGAAGAATTGTCCGAAGAGAGTAACAAAGGGTTTCCTATGCGGCATGTCATAGATGTCTCGGATCACCACACCTAAAACCTAAACCATTACAAGCATGGGGGGCTCGACCAATAAGGCCATCAAATCTTTAAACCCTGAGAAACAAGAAAAAGGATCTTTCTTACCTTATATATAGGTTTCCTGACCTCACCAGTCGATTTGGAAATTGGGTAACTACACTCAATCTGATAGTCCAACAAGAAAGCAAGGCTTTCCACACTGATGACTATAAAAAAAATGCGCATTAAATGTGATAATAATGATATAGGTTAGCGTAGATAAAATGATGGGACAAAAGTCTGAACGATGACATTATTGATTACAATTGCAAGCTTTTACCAACGTGTTGCAGTTCCTAATCCACAAATCACACTGAGAGATGGGGGTTAATGTTGTGGGTATTTTTGGAATCATACAAGTGGGCTAGTAAAAGTTCAATGGACAAGCCCAACTGATAAGGGCCCAGCATAATCAGAATTGAGGTCACTGGATCAATACATCAGGATGTTAAAATGTGAGCTCAAACCACTGAACGAGCTCTAGCTCGTAAATCGAAGCATGCTTTCCCAACTAACATTTGGAAGCTCACTAAACCCGAGAACAAATTAACTTGTAGGTACCAACTTATGAGTGTCAACTTGCAGATTAATTAGTTGCCTATTTACTGGAAATCCCTTATCCATTATCTAATTAATGATATTCAAGTTGTAGCATCCCAACTACTATAAATAGGGGTAAAAATCATCATACAAGGGGAGAGACGATATAACACAAAAAGATACTGAAAACTCAGAAAACATATTGAGAAATAACATAATCATGGATGTAGGGGTCAATTAACTTTAGCCAAACCACGTTAAAAACTCTTGATGTTTCCTTGTTCTTCCTCCCTTAATTCCTCTTTCTCTTGCATTCAATCTACAGTTTAGGGTTTTCTAGACTTCTTTTTGGCTGACCAAATTTTCTCGTCAACAATCTTCAACTTACTCCATTTGCACTTCTCCTTTGACCACTCTATGTTTGACTCTTTGAGCTAATATCATTCAAAAGGTTTTAATTAATGACACCTTCAACTTGACATAGCTTTCAAGATAGTCTATAGTCTCTTGCTCCTTAACTCCTCCATTGACTTCCTCTTGGCTTTATCTTCTTGAACTCGCACCATCAAATATTTACTTCACCTGTAACATCAGGTAGTTGCCTCTATAAATTTATTATTTTTAGGCTTTATTGCCTCTACATACTTTGCAATATATCTTTATAGACTCTACTTTGTTGCCCCGACACATACTCACGTGTCATCATCTTCATAGTTTTTTGATTCATCAACTCTGCAACTTCTTATGTCCAACTGCCTCTATAACATTCATTTATCGCCTCTAAAACTTATTTTTATCTCACTACCTCTATAGCTTACAACACCATGCTTGTATAGCTCTCAATCAATTACCTCTGTAGCATAAATGTATGCAATCTCTATAGTTTGTGTGCTTGCTTGACATTTTTAGACCACTTACTATATTACATTTGTATCCCTCTTCCCATTATAAATAGGTAGAAACACCAAAAGAGAGAGAGAGAGAGAGAGAGGCTAGAAGCCATTACTGAAACTCTGCAAAAGTTACTCCAAATTAATAAAAATAACTCCATAGACATAGGGTCCGGTGCTATCTGAATTTGGCCAAACCACGTTAAATCTTTGCCTTCTTCTTTTTCTTTTTTTTCTCTTTTCAACACATCATTTGCATTCCTCAATCGGAAGATAGCTTGAGTCCCGAAAGAACCACTCTCGTTAGCTGGATTTAGGCAGAATCAAAATCCCCCATCCACATTTTGGCACACCTGATGGGACTTGTCTATTTTTTGGCTCCTTCTGTAGTTTGTGCTATCTATTTCTGTAGTGATGATGGCTAGAGGCAAAGTTATCTGGAAGTCTGATACTGTTAACAATCAGATCGATAGTTGTATTACGAGTTCCTCTACCATCAGAATCGTTAATGGTTTGGCTCCCCTAAAGCATCACCAACTTGCCATTGTTAGCCTTAAAGCTGATGAAATGCAAATATGGTGTCAACATTGGGAAGCCTTGGAGGGTTTAGTAAGAAAAATAGCTGAAGCTTTTCAAACGTTGACTCAAGTACAAGTTCAGGGTTTGCAGAGGCAAATCGAGGTCATCAAACCTGACAATGTCCAACAGCAACAAGTCAAATGCATGAGTAAATCCAATCAAGAGGATTATTCAGCTCATTATTCACAAGAGTAAACTTCAAGTCACTGTGATCGCAACCAGAAAGGTCAACGATCTTGAATACGAGATACACTTATGGAAGGACTTATTCAGAGAATGAATCAGTTTAAGAAGCGTCTGCAAGCTCCAAGTAATCAAGCTCGTTATAAGGCAAGGTCGCCATTCGCAGAAGAAATTGAGGCGCAGCCCCTCCCTTCGAAGCTCAAAATCCCCTCAATTCTGCTTTACAGTGGGGACAGTGACCCATGCGATCATCTAAATACATTTTTTCTTAGTTTAGAAATCTCTCAACTAGCAGCATAGGCAGCTGGGATAAGTGCCAAAGGAAGTTCGTCAACCAATATCGAGCGTTGAAGAAATAGCTTGCTCCACCTTGCCACATCGTAACAATCTTCCAATGGAAAGATGAGTCACTGAAGGACTACGTTTCTTAATTCAGGTGCGAGATTTACAATGTTGATAATCCATCGAAGAAAACTATTTTGGCAACCATTTCGGCAGGGCTCCGTAAAGACAAGAAGCTATACAAAAGTATATATAAGTCTCTGGTATAGAGCCTTGGAGACTTCTATGAACGAGCAATGAAGCAAGTCAGATAGGATGAGACTTTTGGTTCGAATAAGCCCGAACCATGTAGCTCAGACCAGACCAAAAAGAGGAGCAAGTGTGAAGAAGGAAAAGACAACTCCAATTTTTAGCTTGTTAAAAGGGGCAGAGACAAGCGACCTCGACATCAAGGCCACCATGAAAGTTATAGCGTCTTGTTCGACACTCAGGATAAGATTTTTCTAGCTGAGAGGGATAGAAAAGACTTCTGGAAGCCCAAGCCTCTGAGGGCTCCCAGCAGATTCAGAAACAAGAACAAATTTTGTGCTTATCACAATGAGGTCGGGCACAATACCTCACAATGTTGGGAACTAAAGGATACTATAGAAGACCTTATTAAAAGAGGTCACTTGCGAGGGTACATAATTCAGCCTGTGGAGCAGCGACCTTAGTTTTCTCAATAAAATCCTCACCAGGAGCGAAGAGCTTCGGTTAGAATTATCGATTAGTAATATAATATAATTCATAAGTCGATGTAAATGTCTCAAGTCTCTCTGACTAATGATGTTTGACAAAATGTTATTATCATGTTACAATTTCCCTACCAACATAGCTATGTGCTCGCTGAGGCGTGAAGACACTAAAAAAACCTCATTGCCAGTGTAGCTGTGTTCTCGCTGAGGCATAGAGGCACTAATAAACACTCATTCGGCAAGGAACAAAAGGCTTGCTGAGGTGTGGGGGCATTATTAAACGCTCAACAAGGGGCTATATGCTCGTACAGGTACTCCAACGCCTAGAGTCATCGCTTGAGCAGCATGATCGATTGGTCATTTAAACATATTATTTTGTTATGGTTAGCTAACAACTGCATTATTATCTATGATTTGCAGGATATTTAAAAAGCAGTATACAAAAGTCATGAAAAAGATACTTCATTCATTAGAAAGCCTCAACGAGATAAATTTACATTAGAAGGTTCAGAACACAAAAATCAAGGTGAAAGGCCTAGAGCTATTACTTCCACAAAAAGAAGAAAACTAGCTACCAGGAGACGAACTCCCACCAGCAGGAAGGCCAGCTGGCGCATCTACTCCTCAATTTTCTTCTTCTTATATCCCTCCTCAGCCAACCCAGAGCAATTCAAAAAGCATCAAGAGTCTAGCTTGGCAGAATCTCATGGCAAAATCGTGAGAAAATAATCCAACATCTGCACAAGACCTCCCCCACGGCTAGCATAAAAAGCTATCCACAGAAGCCACGTGTAGTAGACTATCCAGGCCTTGAAGCTTCATATAGTAGGCCATACACACCTCAGTGCTTCACCAAAAGCTAAACCAGCAGAGGTATTTGGGAGCTCATCTAATACATCCATTAGGTTATGAAGAAGCAAGAAGAGCTTTTCAAGCTTTATAAACTAGTTTGGGTATAATGAAAAATCCAATGGACAATTAGATGTCCCAAATTGAACGATTCAAACGGATCAAGATTGTCATGCCAACGGCTGCAAAGGATGCTCAGAAAAAGGGTCTGGCCTTAAACAAGTAAAAAGAAAGATTAAAAACCTGAAGTGACAACACAGCGATATACATGTAAAGACTTCAACTGTCTGATGGTTTATGAAGTAAAATCGTGTCAACAGATTAATAACTCTCAGTTTGCGAAGCGAACTAAGAGTTAGGGGGCGAATGTTATAGGTGAAATCCGGTATTAAGTCATTAAGCTAGTAGGGCTCAACAGAGACCAAGTCCGATGAAGAAACTTAGCTTAAGCTTGCTCACTCAACGAGCTCAAGGTCGAAGGTCTGCAGTAGCCTAAGTGCATGAGCTCGCTAGGATGCAGTCTCGGCCAGCAAGAAGTTTGCCAAGGCTTCAAAGCTGGCATCCATCCAAGCAACTTGCATCGCCATTCTGCAAGATACAGCTATCGGGTCCCACCCGCAAAAAGCATTCTACAAAATCTAACTTACAAAAGTTTAGATGCCTTTTACATTTATTATTTGATATAACAGATGTACAATTTACTATATTACATTTGTATCCCTCTTCCTATTATAAATAGGTAGAAACACCAAAAGAAAGAGAGAGAGAGAGAGGCCAGAAGTCATTATTGAAACTCTACAAAAATTACTCTAAATTAATAAAAACAACTCTGTGGACGTAGGATTCGATGTCGTCCAGATTTGACCAAATCACGTTAAATCTTTATCTTCTTCTTCTTCTTCTTTTTCTCTTGTCAGCACATCATCTGCATTTCCCAACCGGAAGATAGCTTGGATCCAAGAAGAACTCCTCTCGTTGGTTGTATTTAAGCAAAATCGAAATCCTCCGTCAATATATATCAATTGAACCTTAGATTTATTATATTTCAAAAAAAATTCTTAATATCAATTTAGACTTTAACTATTTAATTAGGTCTGATCAAATCAATAAAAATATTCATATTAATTAAACTCTTAGTTTGTTCAATTACTCACAATTGAGTTTCTTTATATTAATTTGTTATTAGAATAATTAATTAAATTAATTTGTTAGTTTGAAAATACTATATATAATTTAAATTAAAATTGTAACACTATCATATTAATAAATTAATTGTCACATAATTAATTATTTTAAAATTTTAATTGAATGCGATAAAATAACTCAATTACTAAATTGGTACAGTAAACCAAAACAATTGCCAGCTGTTATTTTTTACTGCATTAAGGAGACGGAATACCGTACTGTTGCTCATTAGTAATAGACAGCTGTTACTAGTGAGGCCCCCTGCGGCGTCGGGAAGGTAAATGCAATTGTGGGTCCCCGTCGCGGAACGCCACTCGTGCGGCAATGGCGGCTTGTCCTCCCCTAAATAGTTGTTGACGGACGCCAAAACCCCTGACTTCTCTGTTTTGGTTCCGACATCATTCGTAGGTAGCTTCTCAATGGCAGCTCCGTTATCAAGTTCTTGCTTGTATCTTCAAAATCCTCAAAAGCTCTCAGATTTCCACGTCTCCAATAATTATAATGCATGCTATTTTCCTAACCCTTCGAATCCACAACTGGAGCTGAAGTTTCGGTCCCTAAAACCCTTAGCTCTACCGTTCGATGTGAAAGCTAAGCGTCACCAGAGAATCTCAACTAAATGCAACGTTTTCAGCGAAGAACTGACTGGGAGAGTGGAAGAGCAGAGCTACAACTCTGTGGAAGACAAGCAATTTGTTCGTTGGTTCCGCGAGGCATGGCCTTACTTGTGGGCACATAGAGGCGGCACCTTTGTTGTGATTATTTCTGGTGAAATTGTCGCTAGCCCTTTCTTAGATGCCGTTCTCAAGGCATGTCCTCTTATATTTTGGTTGTTTGGTATTCACAATGTATCGAAAGGATAATTATTTTTATCCCTTCTTTAACCTTCAGTCTAATAGCTGGACCAAGTATAAATTGCCTACTTGAATGTGCATTTGCTTGCAGGATATAGCTTTCCTTCATCACTTGGGAATCCGGTTCGTTCTTGTTCCGGGGACCCATGTGCAGATTGACAAGCTTTTAGCTGAGAGAGGTTAGTCACAATTGGTTGTTTACGCTCTTTATGCCTCTCCTTAAGCTTTTCAGTATGAGGGAGAATATGATATATCATAAACTTAATACTTTCATTTCCTAATTTCTATGTTATATTTTAAGCCATTGTTAGTGCACGACAAAGTGAAAAGACTCAAAAGGAGTTTTCAGTTAATGCATGACATGACCAGTTGTCTTGTTATTGCAGGTAGTGAGCCTAAGTATGTTGGGCGTTATAGGATAACTGATGATGAATCTTTAGCTGCTGCAATGGAAGCAGCTGGGGGAATAAAATTAATGATAGAAGCAAAGCTTTCTCCTGGACCCTCCATATGCAATATTCGTCGACATGGTGACAGTAGTCGATGGCATGAAGTTGGTGTCAGCGTTGCTAGTGGAAACTTTCTTGCAGCCAAGGTTTGAATTTTGTTATCAATATCTGTTAATAGTGAGAATTCAGTTGCTTTCAACTGACATTTTGGTTACGGAAATAATTGGCTTCTTAAATTGTCTCTGTTATCTTTTTTTTTTTGGTTCTATCACTGTGTTAGAGCAAGTCTTGTTAATTTCTGGTTGACAGAGAAGAGGAGTTGTTGATGGAATTGATTATGGGTCAACTGGAGAAGTTAAAAAAGTTGATGTTACTCGCATGCGGGAGAGGCTTGATGGTGGTTGTATAGTTATTTTAAGCAACCTGGGCTACTCCAGCTCTGGAGAAGTTCTAAATTGCAAGTACGCCATCAAGCTTCTGATAATTTCTTTCTACCTCTTGGTTTATTTTATTCCTTGCTAAAATTGATTTTGGCATCTTGGATAGGATAGTGATTACAAAACTTAAAATAAGCAATGAATAAAGAGAACAAAAATTGGTTGCAGAAACCAAATTTGGTTTCAACTAGTTGTGATGAAATTACATTGAATGACAAGTTCTTCTTGTTTTTTCTTCCTTTAAAAACATAATGGATATGAACTGCTGGTGCTAGTTATATAGTATTTACATATATCACATGCTTCCCTTGCTTGTATGGATACATATGCATTTTGGTAGACTTGATATATGATGCCCCTTCTCCTATAGATGAGTCTGTCAAATATGTAAGTACTTGATGTTGACAAATATTTCTTTCCAGCACTTATGAAGTTGCAACAGCTTGTGCCTTAGCAATTGGAGCAGACAAGCTTATTTGCATTATAGATGGTCCAATACTTGATGAGAGTGGACGCCTAATGCGTTTCTTGACTCTTCAAGAAGCAGACATGTTAGTTCGTAAACGTGCTGAGCAAAGTGAAACAGCTGCAAACTATGTGAAAGTTGTTGAGGAAGAAGGATTCAGCTCTCCGCGGCATTATAATTCAAATGGAACATCCTATTCTCCTCACAATGGGAAGGCTTTTACGGGAAAGCAAAATGCAACCTTTCACAATGGTATTGGTTTTGACAATGGGAATGGCCTGTGGTCTGGTGAACAGGGTTTCGCTATTGGAGGTCAGGAGCGGCTGAGTCGAATGTATGGTTACCTGTCAGAATTGGCTGCTGCAGCTTTTGTCTGCAGAGTGAGTCCCTGATCGAGCTTTCTCTTCATGTCAATTGCCTATCTGTCTTATTGATGGAAGTTTAAATACATAAATTCTTAGCTTTGAGCTCCTATGATTTCATATATATCTGTGTTTTTTTCATCCCCTTTATACACTAAGCTGTGTGTGTGTCTGGGTCTGAAAAATTACCTGTTTCTTGAAATTAACTGTCTAGTATCCACATATCATTATCTTCCTGGATACAATCTATGACAGTCCTAGGTGGTAATTTTCATTCTTGAATTGATCCTGTTAAAGCTAACCTGTATGATGCTAGAATTGATTCTATATGGATCAAGATAAATGCTAAATTAAAACAAAATTAAAAGCAAAGAGTGACTCCTGGACCTTGAGTAATGAAACAGAAACAGGAGACTTCCACATTTATATCTCTCTGCATGGACTCCCTGTGTGAAGCCCCACATTAGATAGATTTGAAACTTGATTGTGATATATAAGGTACCAAGCTTGACCACTTAGACAACCCAGACTAGTCTTTTAGGCCATGTGGTTTAGGTCTAGCAGTTGTCTTGGGCTAGTCAAGCTTGGGGCATTACAAATGGAACTTGCTAGCCATATACTTCGGCTGCTGCAGATCCTAGGCTATGAGATTTGATTGACATAAGGAGCACGTTAGGCTATTAGTGGGTGAGATTGTGAAGTCCCATATCAGTTAGATTTGAGACTTGATTAGCAGTTGTCTTGGGTCAGGCCGGGGGCGTTACACCCTGAACTTCCACATTTCCTCTTGCTGTATAGTTTCAAGAATGTTGCTAACAATACCCTCTACCTCTTTCCAGGGAGGTGTTCAAAGAGTTCACTTGTTAGATGGCACTATTAGTGGAGTTTTGTTGTTGGAATTGTTTAAGAGAGATGGGATGGGGACAATGGTGGCTAGGTATGTAATCTTTGCACCGTTTATATAGTACTATTATTTTCATATACTGATCTTTAAAATGAACCTTGCAGTGATCTTTATGAAGGCACTCGGATGGCTCAGGTGACAGATATTCCTGGAATAAAACAACTTATCCAGCCTTTGGAGGCATCAGGCACATTGATAAAGCGGACTGATGAGGAGGTTTGCTTAGCTCCCTTTTGATATTCTTCTGATACTATATTCCATAACTTTCAATCCTCATTTCTGGTAATTTTGTCACAAAGCCTATTATATTTTACTATTCTCTGCTTACTTTATAGCTGTGTCAATCATTGGACTCCTTTATCATTGTGGAAAGAGAAGGCCAAATAATTGCCTGTGCTGCACTTTTTCCTTTCTTTGAAGAGAGGTGTGGAGAAGTTGCTGCTATTGCAGTATCTCCAGACTGTCGAGGCGAAGGACAGGGAGACAAATTGCTCGGTATGCTATTGCTTGTGCTGATTACAATTCTTGGTCAATGAGGAATGCATATTATGATCCTTTGGCACCAATTATCTGTTTTTTGCTTGTCACAGACTTGCGTTTTCATTTTTACTTTAAATCCTATGATTAAATATGTGCAGATTATATTGAGAAGAAAGCATCAGCTCTGGGATTGAAAATGCTATTTCTGCTTACAACACGTACAGCTGATTGGTATGTAACCTGCAAAATGTTTATATGCTTATAGTTATATCAAACCTACACAATTGGTCGTTATCATTGGATTGATACTGAGTCAGAGTTTGACAGGTTTGTGAGGCGTGGATTCTCAGAATGTTCAATTGATTATATACCAGAGAAGCGAAGGAAAAAGATCAATCTGTCCCGCAATTCTAAGTATTATATGAAGAAGCTTCTACCTAATACAAGTGGAATTACTGTAGGTACTAAATTTGCTTCAGGCTAGGATATAATCTCGTGTATCTTATTCTTTGCTGCAAAATCTGTAGCTCTTGACAACTTTCTTCCTCATGTAACATCAGAATTTGTATTGTTTCTTTGGGTTGATTATTGTGATTGTGTTTAATTTATTTATGTAAAAAATGGACTAAAAAGCCCGCAATCAAATAGTGGCTGACGGGCCGCATTGTTGATTGCTTTAAAACGAAAAATACACTAAGGTGGAGAGAGATGGGTTTCAAAGGCAAAATTCTTTATGACGAAATCTACCCCCACCGGGGATGATTTTTTATCCCCGTTTTTGGGGAACTTGTCTGTGTCAGGTTCTCTTAAAAACAAATTATTATGCCCTGCCTCAAGTTATGTAAACAAAGTAACATTGGCATTCCTTGTCAAAATTATAAACCGTTGACAGTTGGGACATTTGGTGTATCAAGAAAAAAGACTGGCTTCCAGTGCTTTCATACCAATAAAACACCATTCAAATATTTAAATTTCAAGTATTTGAATGGAGTTAATTAAGCACACTTTCTGAAATTTGTCCATATAGTTTAATTTGAAATTAATTGATCACAAACTTAAGTAGTATCAATTTGATTCAAAATTTTGCAAATACTAGAGATAGCATGAAAGACTTTGTAAGTAGCATTTTATTTTCCATTTAGTCTTGAATCACACCAAACTACTCACAGAAACAAGATCAATTCGCCCAGAAGATCCAAAATTTTTGTTACAGCCTGATTGATCTTGCAGAAAACAGTGGACCTTCACGGGATTATACTGTGGTAACCCACAATACATAGGGAAATTGATATCTTAACCATAAAGCTTTAGACCAAAAAAATAAAAAAAACGTAGTGCTAAACATGTGAAACGTAAGATCAGCCTCGGTTATTTTTAACTAGGGAATTCGCACAGAGAACCCTCCTTTTCGAAAGGAAAAATGTGCAAACAGAAAGCTGCATGAGTTTTCTTCTTTCAAAGACAAACCCAGAACAGGACAAAGAAACAAAATAATCATTCTTCCTCAAATTTGGGAGGGCCTTTCCACTTGAAGTTGTCTGCATATGATTTGGCCTGCAACCACAAGTAAATATTCAGAGTTATTGCAGGCATTTCAAATGTCTACATGCTTTTCCACCGACCCAGCATTTCAAATTTTCTTCTATATTATTCTTGTTGGAACAATTTCATTGAAGCAAGCTGAATTTGTTTCTTCCTTCATTCTCTTCAACAAAGGTTCACTCTTTTTCCTAGTAAAGAAAACAAAATTAACAATGTCCTATATATGATTTTCAAAAGGTTACCACACTAGAAGTAAAAACCATTGTGAAAGTCCTCTGTAAAACAAGCGATGACTTCAGCTTACCACTTTTAGCAGTGGGCAGGAAGAGCCCTTACTCAAGATTATATAGTCACTTTTGATGACAACGATAAATTTTGCAGACATCATCATGGACACAAAGCAAGCACGAAGGAAGGATACAAATAGAAGATCACGACAAATATAAAAGCAGATTTAAACCATCCATTGCCCAAATGATAAAAATTCAATACTGAGCTAAAACCAGTTAAACCACTGTCATGCAAATGTCAAAACTATTGATTAAAAATGGCAAAAGAAGCACGCACCTTCAGCAGTGGTGTCTGGCGCTTCTTGACCTGCATCAGTTTTAGAGCTTTTGTCAAAAAAAAAAAAATTATATAATTGAGGAACAACTTGTAAAATGAGAAATTCATAAAGGGGACTCTTATGTTCCACAGTCAAAAATTATTCAGGCACCTTTGCGCTTGATACAATTAGTGATACAACCGTTAAAAAAGAAAGAAAATAAGTAGTAATTAGTAACTATAGTATAAGGATAAATGACCACCTCAACTCAGCCTTACCCTAACTACTTCACAAACATCTAAAACAGGAAGCATTAAGTGTTCTTTGAAATCGATAAGGATAAAGAAGTAGACAACAAAAAGTATAAATATATTCATTAGTGCAAACTTGAAACCTGCATTGTATCGAATATAGTTTTCAACTGACATCCTCATTGGACCATGTGCAAAAAAAAGGCATCACTCCGTGGGAGAATTACCATCCATCATGAACATCAACTTAAATTTCCTCGGTTGAGCCATAATTATATTTCAGGACTTACCACATACTCCCAACCATGTCTCTCAGCAAATTCCTTTGCCGCTTCTTCACTATCAAAACTCAAGGCAGAATCACCGACATTGGCATATGGGTCTCCAGTGGAAGTCCAGCCCATCAGTGGATTTTCCCACCTATAATATAAACACATTACACATTAGTCAATAGTAACACGCCGTCACTCATTATTAACAAGAACAAAATTATAATTAACTCGAACGATAAGATCAGAAAATAAAGTTTAAATTCAGGATAGGATATTGGCTTCTGCTAATTGCTAGTATCTCTTCGAAAAGTTTGATATTAATACTTATAAAAATTGTCATACCGTAGGAAATGTCAACTATAGCATAAGTTCTATTTTTATGAATAAGTTGCTATCAGAATCTGTATAAATATTTAGCAAACAACAAACATCATCATGCATATTGCAATAACCAAAACCTACCACCTAACTGCTATGAAACTAACCAGTGTCATCACGACATCCAATGATGGAAAATTAAGGAAAAGAAAAAACAAATAATTCAAATTCTATTTCTGCGGCAATAATGTCTAGAGAAGCACTGAAGAGCCAATGGGCAAAAAGAATATACTTTTGCGTCGACAAAAAGTTGATCTTCCATCTTCCAACCTTCCCAGATCCTTGTTGAGTTGCAGTTCTAGCAGGTGAGTAAATTACAACCTGCATCACATCAGAAATGCAAGGAAAATGGCTAATAAGTTCCAGAGGCTTGCAATGAGAGGGGTTAGATCTTACTGAAACCTCAATACTTCTAAAATTTCAGTCAGTACATCTAAATTCTCCAGATTATTTAGCTAGAATACACGACCTTCAAAGCAATAAACATCCGGCGCTACAATTGCAGTCACCATCTTGGTCCACATACAAAAGCACAAAATTTCTAACCAAGTTTGAAGCTTTATTTATCCATTTTTTATTACAACAAACCAATAACGCTTACCACAAATTTAAACATTCCTAAAAACAATAATAATCACTAACAGGATAAGAAACAGAACAAATGAAGTCCCTTTAGAAGGCACCGATCACGCAGCTAACATCTCCCAGCACCAGCCTGGTTAATCTAAATCATCTTATTATCTTAGAATCTTATATAGATCCCTAGGTTAATTGGGAAACTACAATGATAGCAGGAAGAGAAAAAGGTATCGCCCCAATCTCTAAAGTTGAGCAATTCGTAAACTTGAGATTTTGCTGTCCATATGATTCCAACTATTGAAGTAGATGAGATTGGAGATAAATACCCTCCTACGAAGGTGCTCTTGAGGGATTCCAGAGACGATTCCGATCTCGCCAGGTTTGGCCGCCTCAACCAATGCGTCTGAAGAGAATGGCCGGCACAGAGGTGCCAAAGTGGTGCGTAGAGAACGACCGTGGCTAGCCGCGCGTTGAAGGGTGTTCGCCATCATCGATGAACCACTGTTTCTACGTGTGGGCAAATCAAGCTTTCGCCTTCAATTAAGTGAGCGAAATGGACTGGAAAATGAAACGAGAAACGGAAAATCCACTGCCGTATTCGGGTTGTGGATGAAACTACGGATTCACCCCGGATTAATTATGATATTATAATAATGCCCCTAAATTACTATTTTCATGCTTTTACCCCCTTCAGGCTGTACTGATTCATGCAGGGGACTTCATACTAGAAAAGGCCTTTGAAACATCTAGAAATTCTGTACTTTATCTTGAAATTAAATATTTAAATTCGAGACTTTGACCAAGTAATTGTTTATATTATAAAAAGATGGTAATAATGTTAAATTCAAATATTAGAAGAACTAAATTGTTTGCATCACAGAGGAAGACAAAAATTACAAATATTCTAGTACAGGAAAGATAAAGATGCGATGGTGATTATTAGGCATGTCAGAATGGGTTAACAGGTTTTATCAGATTAACCCTTCTGTTAATCCAACAGGTAAAAACTATACGTCGGGTTAGTCTCAGATCGGATTACTACAGTATCAATCCTGATCCCAGTCCTAGGTCGACATTTATCAAGGAGTCTCAGGCGGATTTTATAACCCGTTACATTTTAAAAATTAATTTCACATCATTAATTAATTGAAATCAATTATTATTATTATTATTATTATTATTATTATTGGTTAAAATAGAAGAAGAAATGTTACAATAGCATTAAAAAAAAATTCTTTGAATAATTTATTTTTTAAAACTTATAAATTGTTCCTTCGATATAAAATATTAAATTTTTTAAAAAAAGTTTTCATACAATTTTAGTAGAATTAAAAATTGATGTTATTAGTATTAACTTTAGATAAGATTATTATTCTAATATTAAATTATTATTATTATTATTTCAAATATAATTTATT
>JANHAO010006310.1:0-21839 GCA_026873985.1 Saraca asoca
TCCTAATTTGTCGATCATAAATAAGACATAAAACTTTAGGGTCTCTACGTATAAAATGCCTACACTTAAGGAGATCATTTAGACCTATTTAACTTTAAACTTTATTACATCACTTTAATTTGAGTCAAACCTCATTATAACATATTATAAACAATTATTATTATTATTATTATTATTATTATTATTATTATTATTATTATTATTATTATTATTATTATATATACAATGTATGCATCCATTAAAAAAAATCTAACACATATATCTCTATTTTCTTATGGAAGAATGAATTCAGGACATTGGGAAGTTACAAAATAACCATTTAAAATGGTGGATAAGGATAGAATTATTAATTTGTAAAGCAAATAGAGAAAACACCCATCATAGCCCTTAGTCGTAAATGAAAGCTTCAAAGTAGAAGAAGTGGGAAAATAAATTACCTTAAGATTTCATGTGGTAGGGGTGAAACCTTGTTTTAATTGTAAGAATGGAATATATGCTTTTAGCCTGATATTCCCCCTAAATATTTCCATGAAAGATGGGTATATTGGATATTTTACATTCCCAAGATATGAAAATATTTGTCATACAAAAAGATTATTTTACTCATTTTTCTATTAATATCTTACCTCCATTATCACTTTAAACTACTATTAATTATTGCCTACCACCATTTATTAGGTAATTTTTTAACATTAACTATCATTGATTAGTCAATTTCTCAATGTTGACTTTCATTAGGGATGATCAAACAATTGCAAACCATGATTAACTGACAGGCTGAACCTAAAGTTGATTGGTTAAAGGTAGTTCTATATATGCTATGGTTTGTGATGATTTATATTATAATAAGGTCTTGATTACTCACAATTTTTCCTTAGTTTAATCATAGCTAACTAAAATCGACTAAAAAGCATTTCAAAGAAAATAGAAACCAAAGGTTTCACTTTGTGATCTCATTTTATTATTTTAGTTGTATGATCACAGTTAATTTTCACCCCATTTTAATTTGAATCCTTAGCAACAAAGAAGAGCTCTATCACTTCTTTCTGCTTCACATTCCTTATTCTTTTCATATTCTTCTTTTCTTCATGTAACATCCCCTATGTTAACCTAACTAGACTCAAATACAAGTCAGGTGGGACAACTTGAAGGTTGCCAAGTTAACCCCTGAGAGTGTGTTGACTAGTCGATCAATTCACTAGGGCCGGTTAATCAGCCGATGTTAGATAGGAAAAAACTTAGCATAAGGGATTCGAGGAAACAAAATGCTATTCAAGGTCCTGAATAGCTTAAACCCTATTAAAAAAAAGTCCTAGCATATCCCTAATATGATCTTGCAAATATGAGATAACTTGATCCAACCAAAAGTAAATACTAGTTTACTTTATCTTATATTTGCCAATTCTTAGGTTTTATTCAACAAATTTCACATAGGTTGTAAGAATTTGCATATGTTATGATTTAGGCCTAGAGCCTATGAGTTGAGGATTATGAATGCTAGAGAATATTCCCTCAACCAATTGAGTGAGAATTTCTACCCTTCTAGCTTCCTTTTCTTAAGAAAAATTATAATTTTTAACTAGCCAAATATTTTTTGTATGATGAGAAATGGGAAAATTAGATATAAGTAAATAGAAATTAGTTATGAATAATCTAAAAGAATAGAAATTATGTAAGTATATTAGAATGATGACAAGCATGATATGATATGATATGATTACGAATAGAAACAAGATATGACTTGGACATGAATATGTTATATAAACAAAAAGTATGAATAGTCAAAGAGAAAATACAAAGATATAGAATAGGTTAGAAATTAAGAAACATAAGTGTTAATTGAATTATGTGTTATGATTGATTTATTTCATGTATGTGTGGGTAGATTTACCCTTCGGTTTAGCATGGGATTAGAATTGTGCTTTAGTCAGACATTCATAAAAATCCAACTATGCATGTTTTCATGAATCATGATTTCATATATATATATATATATATATATATGTTTTCATATTTTCATGATTTCAAATCACATGAAACTCAAGATTTGTTATGAAAATTAAAATTTTATACTTTCACATTAAATTGCATCATAATTATCCTTTTTAGATTTTTATAAATTCTTCTTTGAAAATGTAATTTTCATACATTTCATATATTTTATACATTTGATACATGTAACAATTTTTTTATTTATTTCAATAGCATTTTTGTTGACGACAAAATCTAGTCAATAGGAAAAGTTCAGTGAATCCCCAAATTGCTATAAGGAGTGTGATAAAGTAAAGAAAAGTAGAAAAAAGGAAGAACAGTAAGAGTGTGAAGAAGAGATCAAAATAGAGGAAGAAGAAGGAATATAAAGAGCTTTTTAACATAGTTTGGCTAAAATCAATATGACCCCTATGTCCATGGTGGTTTATATTTGCTTTTGTGCAGTTATTTCTTTATTCAGACTAGTAAAGCAACAATACAAGCATTCTCTCACTATTTTGATAGAGTTTCTGCATGTATTTTTTTACTTACCCTTCTACAATGATTTTTCTTCCTATTTCTAGAGGTAGTGAGGGTTACAAGTGTAATTTAATAAATCATAAATCTATCTTGTCTATTGTATTAAGCAATAAATGCTAGGCAAATTATTGTCTAACTGTTGGGGGCTGATATGTTGGTTTTGAAAGCTAACTTGTCAGTTGGGAATATGTGCCTCTAGATGCTAATTGGACCTTAAAGTTTCGTAATTATGCTTGGATTGTTCATTTGGTAACCTGAGCTTGTGTTGGGCAATTTGTTGGCCACGTGAGTTGATCTTGTTCTCAGGCTCAATTAAGATAAGTCTTCCAAGAGATGATTGGGATGGAATGCCTTAACCAGCAAGTTAAAGCCCATCTTTAATGAGTTGGGGTTATAGCCTTGGCCTTATCTTTCATCCTGAGCTCGTGGCTAGTGAGTTAGTGCCTTTGCCAAGCGACCTCAGTTTTTTAGATGGCCTGGGCCCTTTCTAGTTGGACTCATCTCTGGTTAGGCCTTTGCCAATCCATTTTGCATTGCTCCAAAAATATACATAACATTAGCCCCCTAACTCTCAATTTGCTCAACGGACTAGGAATTGTAGTTTGCTAGCAAAATCTTCATTAGCAGTCTGCTATGTTATCAAAGTCCTCACTTGCAATCTGTTGTGTTATCATTTCAAACTTCTTATCCCACTGTTTCATCTGGCTATGCATTTGGCACATATTTTTTATAGCCATTGGCATGGCAATCTTATTTTTTGCTAGACCATTCAATTAGGAACTGCTGAAAACTCTTTGGACTCTTCGATGAAGCCAAACTAGTCTATATAAGGTGTGAGAAACCATCTTTTTCTTCCATGAACAAACTTGATAGGTGTATTGGTTGAGCCCTCTATGTTCCCGGTGGTATGGGCTCTTGGTGAAGTGCCAATAAGTGTGTATGGCCTACTGCAACAATTATTTTCTGAGAGTTCTGAGAAATTTTATTATAAAAAGCTCTCATAGACAATTCCTCTCTAAAGATCTAGAAAATTTTGTTACATTTCTCCATAGCCTCCTCACAATCATGCTGAATAATGTAGCTCTTTCACCTCTGTTCTTTAGCTTCCTTGCTTGTTAAATTGACTGCTTAGTTTCTCTAAGGGCCCAGGGGTTACGAGGCTGAGGGAGGAGCTGCTAGCTTGGAAGGAGGACAAGAAAAAGAAACTGGAGTGGTTCGGCTTGCTTGCTACCTCTAACTTGTTGGAATTTAGGCCTTTCTCTTCTTTGCTTCCTTGCATGATCAAGTTAACTATCTAGTTTCTCAGGCACTCTAGTTAGTGAAGAAGCTCTTAGCTTGGATGGAGGATGAGGTAGAGTTAGAGCTGCTCGGCCTACTTATTGCCTCTAGTCTTTTTGGAACCCAGCCTTTTCTCTTAGGATATGTTAGCTATACACTTGCTTTGATTTGTACTATTGAATATTTATGTAAACTTACCCCATTGAATGAGGTTTTTAATGAAACTTTGTGCAATATTCTTGCTTTTTCCCTAGCACATCATTTTGATTGTTTAATAGGTTATAGCTTGTAATATAAATGAGTTCTTGCAAACCATAACTTGATAAGCGTTAGATAAAATGAATGCCAGATAGGTCAATCGACCTTGGATAGTATAGATTAAATTAATATAAATGGACTTCAACCAGTAAAATCATGACTTAAAAAGGATATATGCTATATTGAATAACCAATCATTCATAATAGTCCATCTCGACCATTGATGAATTTGAGCATCGGAGTGTTTTAGCTGGATGAATTCAAGCACTAAAGTGCCTTTGTTGGGTAATGAGTTTAAACACTAAAGTGCCTATTGAGTGCCTAGGTAAGTCGCACAGATGCACCTTAACTAGCACGGGTGCCCCAATAAGTCACACGGATATGCCTCAGTCAGCATAAGATTGGGTGCCCAGGTAGGTCACACGAATACGCTTTAGTTAGCATAGGTGCTCTAGTAGGTCGCATGGATGTGCCTCAGCAAGCATGAGTGCCCCGGTTGGTCATATGGATATGCCTTAGCTAGCACGGGTGCCTGGGTAGGTCATACAGATGCATCTCAATTAGCACAAGATTGGGAGCTCCAGCATGTTACTTGTGATCCGTGGTCTTGCGGATCACTTGTTGTATTTCTACTCATTTTGTCTGTAACTGTTGGGTTTTGGTCATGGGTGAAAGTTCCTCGCCAGGCTGGTGGCAACTCACTGCTGGCATTAGCCAAACCATTAGATCGTAGGTGTTTGATGGGTTCCCAGATCCAACAATTAGACTGTGTGCTACATAACTTAGGAAGAGGCTATCTCCTTTCCATTTGCCATTTGAAATATAAAACTCCCAAACTCCTCTTTCTCATTCTCTCTTTGCCAAGTTCGTGACTGTTCATCTTTATTTGCTGCCATTGGTGCTATTCCAGCTCACTAAGCTCGTGGTTCAGGTTCTGATTACTGAATAACAACTTCGCAGATGCTTTGGACCTTCTTCTTTGGCTAACACAGTAAGTTTTCTCTCTCTGATATGTGGTTTCTGAGTGTCTTTGCTTTGTGGTTTGTGGGAGCTTTACTTAATTATAGATGAAAAAGATTTGAAATGCCGATTGATCCCATTTTCCTGCGCGTTTACTTCTATTTGGTTTGGTTTTTTTTTATTAATTACTTAGTAGACTCTAGGGTTTCTGATTGTCATTTTAAGTCCTTCATTAGTTTTCTGGGTTTTAGCGACCCAACGATCAAGTCCCCATTGCCTTCTGGAGTCTGGGTTTTAAATATGGTGACCTAAGGTGTGTATGACCTGCCACATATGAAGCTATTAGCCCTAGCTTTTAGACATGTTTTACTTTTCATGAGCTAATTGTTCCTTTTTCTTGTGTAGATGGCAACTCATAAACACTGACATCACCAAATAGGGAGTGGTGATGATGAACCTAACTCTCCAGCCCAGAATATGGAGCTAATGCAATCCATAGAAGAAGTGACCTTAAGAGTGACGAGGTCATTGGAGAGTTCAGTGGTCGTCTAGAACTTATCAAGGGCCAGAAAGTCACTACCATTCAGTGATCTCCAGATCACTCAGTGTTCAGTCACCATGTCTCAACCATTATCTCTGACAAGCTCCCAAGCCTAGTTCAAACATTCTAGCTCCCTAAGGGGTGTCATGTGATGGCACCCTCACCTAATAACCACGCAGCATATCCCCCTCGAGGATTTATTGCCATTAGTCCCTAGCATCTTTACACTGGGTTTAGATTCCCAGTGTAGCCTATATTGTTAATTTTCTAAACAAACTAAAACTTTGCCTATTTCAACTTTCCCCAAACTCCTATTCCTAACTCACTTCCCTGGAACTTGTATTTTTGAGAAACAATCTCCCACTACCAACAATCAAGGTTCTTTGTCACCTTTACAGTATTAGGAGTATGGGCCTGTGAGATGCGATCTATTATCTCTCAGCTCGGTAAACTGAGCATAAGAGGATTTTGCCGTAGGGTGATGCCAAGGGCAAATCTAATGTGGGGAATTACAAAACCCATTGGTTTTATGTTTCTTGTCTGTCCCTGCGTGACCTTAGAAATTTTGGTTTTGTTCTTACTCCAGGTAAGCGAGCTGAGAACGCATAAGTTTAATGAGTTATTACACTTGGTTTTTCTGATTCTAAAATAGTTTTGTTTTGCAAGCATGACTAGTAAGAAAATGACTCTCAAGGCTAAGGAGCTTGAGGTGTTGAACAAGTTTGCTACTGTAGACAACCCTAAGAATGATCTCCAATTTGACAAAGGTCTCCTGTGCCTATACAATCTCACTCTGGCTTTAAACATTGAGCTCACTAGAGAGATTAGAGCTTGTCAGATTAAGGAGGTCGGCCTAACTAACTTTAAAGACTTCAAGCACACAATGAAGCTTATCCTTAAGAAGCCACCACCCGATCCTTCTACATTGCCCTCATCAGCTCATAATGTCAACGTCACCCCTATTACTGTAGGTCAACCTTCAGCCTTGGAAGTTATACCTTCATAGGAGCCAACACCCATCTCGCTGCCTGAGTTAGCTGTCGCAGTCAAGGTCGCATCTCCCTTTGGGCCTCCCATTAAAAAGTAGAAGAGGAGCAAGGGGAAGAAGGTTGTTATTGCCCAAGAGCCGGTGATGCTTGAGGTCAAGGCTGAGGAGCAATTTTCTAACCTTGGTCCAAAGACAGAGGAGTACCTTTAGTTCCTTTTACAAAATATTGACATGATCATAGGGCCTCATAATAAGCCCTCAGCATTGGAATCGAAGGACTTCTCAATTGATGAGTTACTGAGCTATATAGCTCGCCATAGCCTACTAGTGAGTGGATTCTTTTAATTTGACTCCTTTGCCTTTTTTGTAATCCAACTTGATCATTTGGTATTTTAGAACTTGCTGACGATAATGAAGGTGAAAAAAATGCTCCAAGATTAGAGGGAGGAGAAGGCAAAACTCAAAGAGGATCTAATTATTGTAACTGTCGAGGTGTTGGACTTAAGAGAGAGAGCCAGGAATGCCAAGGTTACTCAAAAAAGAGCTGAGGACGCTCTGTCTCATGAAGTGGCAAATCGTGAGGCCATCGCATTGAACATTGGTAAAACAGTCAATAAGCTAACAAAAGCAAAAATTGACCTGGACTTGGCTGTTCAGCGAGCCAAGGTGGTAGTGAAGTGAGTTGAGGTAGCGGAGTAGCAAGCTAGGGTAGTGGAGCAGTGAGCTGAGATCGCTGAGAAGGAGCTTGAAGTGACCAGAGAGGAGGTTGCTCTTGGGAAAGAAGAGGTCACCAAGATCAAAGTGGAGACCACTTCTCTAGTCACAAGAGTAATAGAGAACGCACAGTCTGAGACCAACTTCTCCTTTTTCTACACTTTGTGGAAGTGACACCCAGAGATATATTTCTTCTTTTTTGGTAAGGATGCCCTTGAAGCTATTAAACACTTTAAAAGAACTGTGAGGGCAATCTCTTCAAAAAAGGGCATGGAACTCGCTGTCAAAGCTTCTCCTATTGAAGGTGCTATTTAAGGAAGGAGCAATTTATAGGTCACAGAAGCTGCTGGCGACCAAGTGATGAGCGACCAACCTGCTCCATCCGTCGACCCTCTACCCCATGAAGGCTCAACCCTCGAGGATCAGGCTTCTTAGGCTGTGATTTTTGTAATTTTGTATTTCTCTTTTGAACTTTGCATCCAATCCTAGACTTTGTGTAAATTTGCCTCATTGAAAGGGAAATTAAATGAACTTTTGCGATAATCTGGCTTGTTTCCCATTAGTTTCCATAACTAAGTGTCTTGTATGCTTGGCCACCAAGCCGAGTCTTGATGAATTTATATGAAGATGAGTACCTAGTTGATTATACCTTAACCAACAATGAATTACCTAGTAGGTCATGTTTCAACTAGCATTCACTGACCCACAGAGGTTGCTTCTTGCATAAGACTTCATCAAGATTTTATTCAAAAATTAATAAATAGACATAAAAACTTAAAGAAGCACTTAAATACTTTTACTAATTTTTAAATAACTTTATAGAATTCAGACATCTATTGATAATATGGGCGGAGATGCACAACATTCCAAGCTTAGGAGAGTTTAGCCCCGTTCATATCCACCAAATGATAAGCTCCATTTTCCAAGTTTTCCTTAATCATGTATGGACCTTCCCAGTTTGGGCTTAGCATCCCATCACTCACCTTATGTGCTCCAGGCAGGATGAGGTGCAAAACAAGATTGCCAGTTTTATAGCTTTGGGCTCAAACCTCCTGGTAATAGTATCTAGCAACCCATTGCTGATAAGTCGTGGCCTTAAGGTAGGTTATCTCCCTTGTCTCTTTTATGAGGTCGAGGTTTGTGACAGGTAGCTAATCGTTATCTTCTGGATTGAATGTTGCTTGTCATTGCCTGGTCACTTTGAATTCTACTGGGATCATGGCCTCATATCCATATGCCAAAAAAAAGGGAGTTTTCCCTATGGTGCTGTGAGCCATGATTTTATAAGCCCAAAGTACCTTCTGTAGTTCATCTACCCATGCTGCCTTTTTGGCTTCTAACCACATCTTTAAGATCTATTTAATGATCTTGTTAATGACTTCAACTTGTCCATTGGCCTAAGGATGATCCATAGCTAAAATGTTCTTCACAATCCCGAGGTCATTGTAGAACTTGATAAGCTGCTCACTGCTGAACTGGGTCCCATTATCAAAAATGATTTGCTGAGGGATTCCAAATCTACAGATAATGCTAGCCCATATGAACTTTTCAAGCTTTGTAGAAGAGATTTGTGATAGTTCTTTTGCCTGTAGCCACTTAGTGAAATAGTTAACTACAACTATTGCATACTTGTAATTTTTGTGACTTGTTGAGAATGGTCTAATCAGATCTATGCTCTAAATTACAAAAGGCCATAGACTGACCATCTATTACAAGTAGGCTGGCAAAGCTTGCGGAACTTCAATGAACCTCTAGCACTTGTCACATTTCCTTACAAGGTTTAAGGCATCTCGCTTCATCGTTGGCCAATAGTACCCATGTCAAAGTGCTTTCTGACCTAGAGATAGCCCCCTAGCATGATTTTCACAATGGCCAGCATGGATTTCTTTTAAGACAATTTCATAGTCATAACCATCATTGCATCTTAGAAATGGAGTTGAGAGCCCTCTTTTATACAGCACATTATCATAGATCCATTATCTGGTTGCTCGAGCTCGTAACCATCATGCCTCGAGCTTATTTTTGGTAATTTGCCATTTCGTAAGTAGTCTAGAATTAGGTTCATCCACAAGTCTTGGGTCATCGCAATTGTCATCACAGCATCCGTCTTTTGCAAAACTTGTCTGAGAGCGAACTGCGTGAGCACTTCTATGCTATATGCCTGAAAATAAGGTTGTAACTTTCTTGATGCAACTACTAAGTTTCTCCATAGGTGGATAAATTGTCTCAGTGTCTAGTAACCTTTTTCCTCACATAATAAATGGGAAACTGAGCTCCACCTTCTTCTCACATCAAAGTCACACTAAAGGCATACTAGGATACTCCTAAATAGATTACTAGCTTCTTACCCTCCTTTGGCATGGACAAAAGGGGAGCTTGTCCAAGATATTGTTTAAGTTGCTGAAAGGAAAACATTTGTCTGTTACTTTAGATATGAATCTGCTAAGCATCACAACCTGGTCATTTAAGCTTTGCACATATTTGGCATCAATAGGGATCTCATGTCGATGAGAGCTCTGATCTTTTTAAGATTTGCTTCAATCCCCTTAATGTTTACTATGAAGCCAAGGAAGTCTCCTAAAGCTACTCCGAACACATACTTATGTGGGTTCAGCCTCATTTGATACCTTATCAAAATTTGGAGTATCTCTTCCAGGTCACGAACATGGTAGATAACCTACTCGGACTTCACCAATATGTCATCCGTGTATACTTCCATTTTCTTTCTAATTTGATCTTTAAACATCATATTCACTAACCGCTAATAAGTTGCCCCACCTTTTTTAATCATAAGGACATCACTTTGTAATAGTACAACCCATAATCAGTGATAAATAAGGTATGTTCCTCATCTTGTGTGGCCATGGGGATCTAGTTGTATCCTAAGTAAGTGTCCGTGAAGCTGAAGAATTGGTGTCCTACCGTTAAGTTAACGAGCTGATTGATTCTTAATAAGGGGAAGTTGTCCTTAGGACATACCTTATTGAGGTCTGTGAAATCAATACAGGTTCTTCACTTTTCATTCTTTTTCTTGACCAACATAGGATTGGCTACCCAGGTTAGGTAGTGGGCTTCCTGGATAAACTTATTGCCTAAAAGCTTATTCACCTCATTCTTTAAAGTTATGTATCATTCAGCAGTCATGGGCCTTCGCTTTTGACAAACTTGCTTATAGTGAGGATCAATGTTCAACTTGTGTGACATGACCTTCAAGTCGATTCCAGTCATATCTTCATGATTCCAAACGAAGACATCAAATTTTGCTTTAAGAAACTCAATTAACTCTGCCTTCATGTTTAAGGACAGAGTCCTTCCTAGTTTGAGGCATCTTTCGGTGTCTGCTTCATTGACTTGAATATCCTCATGTTCTTTTGTCGGACTAATCATCTTTTCCATATTTGCTTCATGAGGGTCCAGGTTGTAACTGACCCCAATTGAGCTTGTAGGTCACGGCTTTCCTAAAAAAACCACATCAATCTTCTTTCTTCTTACCTTCATTTCAGCTGCATCTTTATAACAACATTAGGCCACTTCTTGTTCTCCTCATACATATCCAACTCCATTTGGGGTTGGGAATTTGATGGTAAGTGTTCTGGGTGATATGACCATATCTAGGTTATTCATCACTGGTCGGCCCAACACTACATTATATGCTAAGAGAGAGTCGATGATCAGAAAATTAGCCAGGGTTGTGGCTTAGCAATCTGAATTTCTAAGGGTAATTGGGAGTTTGATTTGCCCTACTGGTACTATTGCATCTCCTGTGAAGTTGAAAAGGGGTTCTGGGGAAGGCTCGAGCTAGTCAGAGCTTATGCCTATTTAGTCAAAACATTGCCTGTACATCACATTTACTGAGCAGCCTGTGTTAAGCATGATTCTTCGCACCTCAGCATTCTTGATTCTTGCTCAAATGACCTATGCGTCACTATGTGGAGAATGTATTCCTCGAGCGTTTTCACTAGTAAAAGTGATGCAATCAAAGCTCATCCTAGCTTTTTTCGCTGGTCTTTCAGCTCCATCATAGCTTGCAAGTAGGACATGTTTTGCCTCTCGCACATATAGCTCATGCAACCTTTTTGAAGTTCCAGCAATGTGAGGTCTACCATGGATTATGAATATGGTCTTGAACAAAGGTGCCTCCTCATGATCAGGGGTCCGTTGACGCTGATATTAGACTAGTTACTAGGGCTATGAAGGTCATTACCTTGAAGGTCGCACCACATAGTCTCTTAAGTGACCTCTCTTAATGAGATCTTCAATGGCATCTCTAAGCACCCAGCACTCCAAAGTATTATGCCCAACCTCATTATGAAAGGCACAGAACTTATTCCCGTTTTTACACTCAAGGAAAACCTCAAGGGATCTAGGCTTCCCAAAGTCCTCCTTGTCTTTTTCTATAGTAAAGATCCTGTCTGGAGTATTCGACAGGACACTATAACTATTATGGTGACCTTGGCATAAAGGTTTCTCACTCCTAGCCTTTTTCATGACCTAGTCACTGGAGCTATTCTTTTAATCCTCTCGGAGTTCCTGCCATTGTTCCTTTTTCTGCTCTAGTTGGAGCCACTTGCCTCATCTTTCTGGTTAGGCTTCTTTAGGCTAAAAGTCTCCTCCCATCTAATTTCCTTGGCTGCTTGCTCATAGAATTTACCCAAGTCCCTCACTGGAGACTTGTATATGCTCTTATAGAGTTGTCCATCCTTGCAAAGTCCAGTTGAGATCATAGTGAGGATGCTTTTACCTAGAGGACTTTCTACATTACTGATCTCATGCCTAAACTTGGTGATATAGTTTTTTAGTGATACATCTTTCTGCTAAAAGATTGTTGCGAGGTGGTAAGACTGTGTAAGATGCCTCCTCAATGCCTTGTATTGGTTTAGGAATTCTCATCTAACATTCTTCCTAACTATGGATGCTGCAAGCTGGGAGACTTCTGAGCCATGTCCGAGATATTTCTCTAAGAGTGGCAGGGAAGACACAACATTTAACCAATGGGCTGATGGTCTGAAGATCCATTTGGACATTGAATGCATCCAAATGGTCATATGGGTCACTGTCCCTACTGTACTGTGGGATGTTGGAGACTTTAAACCTACAAGGAAGATGTTCTGTCTCAATTTCCCTAGTGAAAGGTGTTCTCTCCTCATAACTATCTTGATGGCTCTGAGTTACAGATCATTTTTCTAGCTATTGCACCCTATGAAGTAGCTCTTTGATCATTGGATCCTACGCCTTAGACCGACGGCTAAAGGATTGATGGCTCTTTAAACCCTCCCAGTTATGGGAATAGTGATCTAAGGTTTTATGCCTTTTGCTGTGCTCATGACCCAATAAGCAGCAATCTAATCTACACCCATGATTGGTCTCACTCGAGCTTCTTTCTCAACACAAGCTCTGATGTCGCTGATCATCTCCTTGATCATCTTTATGGACTCGATGGACTTCTAACCTTAGTCGTAAGTTGGAGAGTGGACAGAACCAACTCGTTAATGTTCCTCTCTGGCATGCCTTTCCTGCTGAGCCCCTGACTACTAGTCTTCCCCTCCAGGCGCAGTAAACTCAACTTATTTTTGCACACCCTGCCTTTATGCAGGAGCCAGTGCTCTAACCACATCGATTAACTCCATCACCGTGTTTTCAAATGTGTCCTGACATTGGTGCCATGCTTGTACTATGTCAGTCTCGAAAGCAGTAGGCTAGTGAGGGGTTAGTGGTGCCATGCCAGTGGCAACTCCTGTTATGGGGGAAGTAAAGGCATCTGCAATAGGGAAGATAAAGCCTCCAAGTGGTAACCTTTCCCATTGTTACTCCACATGGCCTTCAGGCTGGCTAGCGATAGCATCAGTACTTCTGGTAGTTCTTCCTCTCTTCATTATAGCTAAATAGTAAACCAAAGAGAGAAATAATGTAGTTGAGGGCCCTTCCTCTAGCGCCAAAATATTGACAGCAAAATTTGATCAATAGGAAAAGTTCAATGAATCCCCAAACTATTGCAAGGAGTGTGATAATGTAGAGAAAGAGTAGGAAAGAGGAAAGAATAGTAAGAGTGTGAAGAAGAGATCAAATGGAGGAAGAAAAAAGAACACAAAGAGCTTTTTAACGTGGTTCGATCAAAGTCAGTGTGACCCCTACATCCACGGTGCTTTATATTTGCTTTTGTTTGGTTGTTTCTCTATTTAGACTAGCATAGCAACAATACAAGTATTCTCTTACTATTTTGGCAAAGTTTTTGCATGTATTATTTTTACTTATCCTACTACAATGGTTTCTCTTCTTGTTTATAGAGGTAGTGAAAGTTACAAATGTATTTTGATAAATTGTAAATCTATTTTATATACCATATTAGGCAATAAATGCTAGACAAATAAATGTCTAACTATTGGGGACTAATGTGTCGGTTTTAGGGCCTAACTTGTCAGCTAGGAATATGTGCCTCTAGATGCTGACTAGACCTTAGAGTTCTATACCTACATTTGGATTGTTCATTTGGTGACCTAAGCTTGTGTTGGGCAGTCTGTTGGTCATGTGAGTTAATCTTATTCTCGGGTTCAATCAAGATAAGTCTTTTGAGAGATAGCTGGGGTGGCATGCCTCGACCAGCAAGCTGGAGCCCATCCTTAACAAGTTGGGGTTACAACCTTGGCTTTGTCTTTCATCCTGAGCTCGTGGCTGGCAAGCTGGTGCCTTTACTGAATGACCTTAGTCATGGCCTAGGCCCTTTCTACTTGGACTCATCTCTAGTTGGGCCTTTGCTAACCTATTTTGCATTGCTCCAAAAATATCCATAACAATTTCTTTGGTAAATTTATCATAAGTTAATTTCTAAATAATTTTCACAAAACTTTCATATGCATTTAAGATTAGGACAAAAAAAGAATATTTCCAATAGGAACCTTAGAATGGATAGGTGAAATAAGTCAATACGAGTAGAGGTTATGATTTCCTTAGGGAAATCAATTAAATAGAAAAAAATGTTTAAGAGATTATTGTGTATGTAAACTGATACAAAGCAAAAAAAGGAAGACCTGTGTACATTAGGAGATGAACATTATGATTTTTTTGACACCAAGGATAGTGACTTATGATTCATGGCCCTATCTTTCAATATCTCATGATAGTCTTTATTCATATTGGTTACATCCTAAATTGTAAGATAGTTTTTTTATGTGAATGAATGAATTAGGACATGATAAGAGATTAGACGAGACTCTAAGTTAAGAATGAACACGTAGAGAAATTTCAAGGTTTAAGTAAGATTAATAAGATAAAATAGAATAAAGATGGTGAATGCTTATCACACACACACACACACATACATACATACATACATACATATATATTATGTACCATGTCATGATATATGTTATATATGATTGTATGGCCAAAATAATTTCAACCTAAAGTTGGGTTGAGAATTTTTTGTTCACTAAGTACTCAGGCTCACTTATTTCATTAAAAATGTTAGGTTATTAGAATTCTCAAGGAATATCTCACTTAGAGAAAACTCTTCAATTTATATGTGCATGTTATCAAGTATGTGGTTTCCTTGGTTACTTTTTAATGATTGTGTCTGTCTAGGGGTGACAAAATGGATAGTTATCTATGAATCCATTCATCTTTGAATCGATCCAAATCCATCCATAATATTTAGTGTTCAAATATATGGATAAGATGCCGATTCATTTAATAAAAAGGTTATTAAAGATTCATCTATGGATATTCATTTTCCATCCAACTTAATTTTTTTATTTAAAACCCAAAATAAATTTTTTAAATAAAATTTTTATATTAAATTAAATAAAAAATATCAAAATTCTAACATAATCACACACACTGATAGATTTGGCAACTATGATTGATATCTATTTACACATTCATATCCATCTTTATTAAAACTTATCTATATTCATACATATTAGCTTTTGAATAACTGTGGGTTAAGTCATGATTAACCATGTTAAATGAAGGTCATATTAAGTCAACCTATAGCTCACCATTTATCTATTTATATTTATATTTAACATTTTGATATGATAAAAAAGATGGTATGTTTGCTAACTTTTGTAGATAAAAAGGATAGTATATTTAGCATTTTACTACCTGTAAAAATATTTGTAATTAAAAATTTTCTAAGAGTTAATTTATGTAATATATTCAACTTTAGTTTTTTCTATTTAAATATTAGTGGTTAACTATTTATTTTTATAAATTTTCAAGTTTTTTAAAGAAATGTCAATTTCAGTCAAGGCGTACTTTTTTATTTTAAATATTTCCAATTTTAAAGAAATGCCAATTTTGAATCACATTTATTTGATTTTTTTTATACATGTTATATATATAATATGTAGAAAATTTTTGAGAAAAAAATGGGAAAGTATGACAGTAAAATATATTTTATTCTTAGTTTATTAATCTCTTCAATTTTGTAGCACAAATAAAATATTTTAAAATATAATTTAAAATTTTAATAATAAATAATTATTTTTAATTATAGAGTTTGTTGATGGTGGAATCCGGTTCTAGGCCAAACTCCAGCCAACAAAGGATTCTTTTCGGATCTCAAACTATAATCTGATTCTAAGGCGGTAAAATGAACGAAGAAGATGATAAAAAAAGGGAAGAGCAGCAGAAGACACAAAGCTTTTTAACGTGGTTCAGCCAAATTTGGATAGAATCGGACCCTTCATCCACGGTAATGTATTGGTCTGAGAGTGTTTTTATAGAGTTTCAGTATATTGACCTCAGTCTCTTTAACGTTCATCTCCTTTCTTGTATTTATAGAGAAAAGGATGTTATAGTTGTAATTTTACATGCAATAAATATATTACATCAAGTATTTAATGTACAAGACACGATGAACAGATTAAATCCTATAAGTCAGCTTCTGTAAATTGTCTTCTGCAAGGGGGCCCCGCATGTCTACTGAGCAATACATGTACTGGTCTCCTGCTTAGCGAACTCCCGGACAGTTGGTCGCGCCTTGCAGGTTAGAACCTTCGGTCTGGGGGAGTTGCTATCTTTTGAAGTGGCGAGGTCAAGCTTATTTTTGCTAGGGTGAGCTCGAATAAAGGAGGTCACTAGCAACGCTAGCTGGAGACTTAGCGCTCTGAGCATCTTACGAGCTGGATTCTTTCCGCACTCGTGCCATTCGCCAACCCATTAAAGACGATCCAAATTTCACATATAATAGAGTTAAAATATAATTTAAAATTTAATAATAAACTATTATTTTTTTAACAATGGAGTTAAAATATGATTTAAAATTTTAATAGTTAAAAAAAAATTAATTATGGTAGCAAAATTAATTATAATAGTAAGAAAATAATGATAATAAAAATAATAGAATAAAATAATATAAAAATCATTATTATTAAATAGGTAAATGAATAGATTTGATCTGACCCTTTAAATATGGGTCATGAATTAATATAAAATTTTAATTAAATCATAAATGGATAAATAGATGATTGTTAATCCATGGATTAATGACTTAATCCAAAACTATCCAAATGAATTTGCCACCCCTATGTTCATCCAACCAAACAAAGATCTCAGCAACATTTTACGTTTTATAATTTACGAAAAAGATTATTTTTATTTTTTCAAATTAAGAAAATTTTTATGAAAATATTTTTATTTAAAATATCATATATCATGAATTTTGAAGTAAATACACACAATTATATTTTAAGCATTATTTTTATATTTTTGTGTAAAAATTTGTGAAAGTAGTTTTATCTCCATGCTCCCTATATTTTTGTTAGCATTGATAAAGAGTATGGATTATTATATTATTTATTGTTGCCGAATCCACATGATTTGCAAGTTGTGTTGGGACTACTTCTTTGATTATTTTTGTAAAATCTGTAAAATGTGATTTTTTTAATTGAGTTATTAACAATAAAGTACATTAATTTTTTTTCACTTGTTATACATTGTATCGATTTTAAACCTATTGTATATAATATCTTATTATTTTAAAATATTTTTTTATAATATAATTTTAAAACATTTTTAAATAAATTATTTTTACTTTTAATATATATTTTTTATTGTTGACTTCCTCATTGTCTAGGTCCTGAATCCATCAATGGATAAAAAGGAATTTGAATTCTCTCATTTTTTTATCATTTCTTTATTATATTTAGAGAGAAATAAATTTAAAATTTTAAATTAAATAAGATTTATATTTTTTTATATAAAATAAAATTTATCAAAAAATTTTGTGTCTATATTTTTTTAAACATAATAGAAAAATAATAAAAGCAAAAGAAGAAGATATAAGCCCGATAATAAGATGTTATAGAGTATGAAATGACATCTTATGTTAAGCTTGAAATGGAAATATATCTCCTACATCTGTGCTTTAGAGGGGTGTACAAATTTAGATGGGATTTGCCAGACTCTACTCCGACCCGATTATAAATTGGGTTTAGAATTATATACCTAACCCGCAGCCTTGATTTATTCAAAACTTATTACCCCAATCCTACTAATATGTAAAACTCAACTAATTAAATCCAACTACAACGTCGAGATGAATAAATTTCTTCATACCTTTTGGTCTTTTATTTTAACAATCTCTCTCTCTCTCTCTCTCTCTCTCTCTCTCTCTCTATATATATATATATAAGTAAGAAATTGCTAAATTCAAAGATAAAATATAATATGTGTTTAACACAGTAAAAAAATTAGTTTTTAATTTCTTAATTTATTCAAACAGTTCTTTTTTATATTTTAAATGTGCTTAGTTTATTAATTTTTTGAAAAAAAAAATCTTTTAAAAAATTACACCAAATAATATATAGTTTATTATAATAGAATTTTTAATTTTTTTCCTAATTTATTCTTCTTCTTTTAATTAATTGATAGTTCATATCCTAATTAGTTAAAAATCCTCATTTTCAATACTTAGTTTTTAATATAATAATATTTTTAATTTTTTTTCCCAAAATCAAATAGATAAAAAAATTTATATATCATTGCATACTTAGTATATACCCATTAATTTAATATAAATAAATAAAAATAAATAAATAAGTAAATAAATATATAATGTAATAAAATATAATTAATTAAATTTTAAATAATTTTATTCTTATTATGAATATTCTGATTACATTAATATATTTTGATCTCAAAATAAATATCAATTAATTTATTACATATATTATCTAATAATATTAACATGTTCTTTTATACTATTTTATATTTATAAAATAATTTAACAGTTAATTTATATTTATATATTTTATGATTCTAGATTTAGTATACATAATCTATGGAAAATTAAAGATTTTCTAACAAAATCAACCTAATTGACTCTAAAATCCGATTCATCCCCACCCAAATCCCTCTAACTTGAGTCGGGTGACCTACGCACACTCCTATTACAAGCTTATTCTGAATTGCTTTTAGACACGAGAGCCACATGATTATTAAGCCTAAATGTTATGTTTTTTACGTGAGTCATTTGTGCTCACAAAACACATAAGTTGATTAGCTAGAATGACCATGGGTTGGGTTTTGGATTAACCGATCTTTTACATAAAATTATATTAAAATTATAGATTATGATTTAGTTTGAGTTTGATCATATTTTTCTATAAAAAAAAAAATCTGACGCAATTTGATTGATCCAATTTTTATTTTTTACAATTTAAGGTCTAAATCTTTTTAAAAAAATTTTAAATCCGACCCAATTTTTATTTTTTATAAGCTGAGGCCCAAATCTTGTCAATTTCTTTTAAATATGCTAGTTTACAATTAAGGTTTGAAAAATAATTAAAATAAATTTTTATATAAAAAGTATATTTTAATTAAATATAAGATATTTAAATATGTATAATTATTAATTATGTTAAATAAAATAATTTTATATAATAAAATTTAATAAGTTATAATTAATTTACATATTATATGCTAAATTTATTTATAATATATATTTAGTTTAGATCAAATCGATTCCAACCATATTTATATTGGTTCGAATCTAATCCAATTATTAATCGGACTTAAAAAAAGTTCAAATACTATTTAAATCTACTTTGTTATGCGCAAATCTGGAGTTAATATTGCTTAATTAAAAGTGTAAATATAATATTACCCTTCTTGAAAACCGTTAGTTAATACGTGATTTTGTTCAATTTCTATGCCAAAACGTGCAAATATGGATTATCTATTAAAAGTTAAAAGTTAAAACTATTAGCCAATAACAACTAGTAGCCTCCTTACCTAAAAACTATGAGAATTAATAAACATAGATGATGATAATCACCTAACATAAAGTCATTGACATCTTTGTATTAAGCATGAGAAAACATAGATGCTAATATTACACACTTGTTAACATTCTAGTCTTTTAGAGGGCTGGTAATCTTATCCTTAATCACCACTTATCAATTGCACCTCAGTATTCTATATACCACTTAGAGATAACAAGTTTTGACACGATACAATAATTTGATATGAACAAGAAATGTTTTATATGGGTTCTGATTGAGCTTAAATGAATTTAGCTATAAACAGATTAATTGGTTTAACGCAACTAATAAATGGGTTGGATTAGCATTTATTCGAAACTAAAGACACACTAATTTATTTAAGAATTTATATTAAAAATTTTAAAATATTATTTAAAAAATAATTAATAACTAAATTATAAATAATTATATATATTAAAAAAATTAAGAACAAATTACACTCACCTTTTTTTAGATTTAGTATAATTACATTAACACTTCTTCTATTTTTAAGAATATATATACTCACATTCCTTATTTTTCTAAAATAGAGGAGATGAATATACGTTTAAAATAAAGGAAGAGTAAGGTAAGCATATACGAAAAGGAAAGTCAGTATATATTTCTGACAAAAACAAAAGTGTAAGTATAATTACATTAACTCGCAAGAGAGATAAATATAATTTATTCTAAAATTAAAATTAAAATTATTGAACAGATTTATAAATAAATTATATAATTAATTATTAAAATATTTTTATATATAATCAATAATTAAAATATTTTGAATAAAAATAATAAGTAATTAAGTTTGATAAATAGATTTATAATATAAAATTTATTAATTAAAATTATTAAATAAGTTGATTTATGTTAACATATTTAATAAATAAATTAATTCGACATGACATAATTATTATTCAAATTAAATTTAGATTGAAATTATTCAGATTATTTTATTCTTTTACAGGACACAAATCCAACGCATAAATCCAAAAATTGTCACTCTTGTTACCAATTATCTCTTAAATAAATAAGTTTCAAAATACCAAAGCATTTACCACTTAAAAGAAAAAATCTACCTACGCACTACATTTTCTTATAATTCTCTCATATAATGAGAAAAAAAAAATTGTAGGATTAAGAGAGATTGTTGATCCTACAATTCTTTCTGTGTGCGTGAAAATTGAATGGACATATATTTAATCCCTCCCCAAGATTATTGTTTGATCCTACAATTCTTTCCTAGAAATAGACTATTATGCACCATCAATAAAAGTGGTGTAAGTTTCCTCTACTTATTTGACCAATGAGTAACCTTTATTTTATATGGATGGCTATAATGACTTGGGTAAGACTTGCTTAATAGGTGACTTTGCTTTCCCAAGACACAAATTTAAAAATGCAAAAACCACCCAAAAAAATTTAACAAACTTACATATAAATTTAAATCAATTAGTGAGTGAGGAGTTACTAAAATTAAAAATTGAAATAAAATTTAATTCTAAAGAAACTCCAATAAGGATATCATTTATTGATTTTTTTTAATTTTATTTTTACATTATTTTATCATATCAAATATAAAAATAAGATAAAATGACCATGTTATATTCTATTTCCTCTCTCTTTTCCATTTATTTCTTTTTCATTCCATCAGTTAAATTATTCTTTAGAATTTTTTATTTCTAAATTCAAATCAATGAATTCCTAATAGTATTTTTTTTTCAAAATTTTGACACTTTTTGTTTCCGAATGAATGTCCAATCTAAGAGTTACAAAGGTAAAAGTATTGTTTTCCAATAATTCAAGTGAGTGAGAGAGAGAGAGAGAGAGAGATATATATATATATATATTTTAAGTGAAATCCAATCCGACTAATCTTTAGCGTCTATCACCCGATCAAGGAAAATTAACTAAACAAAGGAGATAGGGACGGTCGGTAGAAGTGAATAAGAGACAATACAAGGAGACAAAATAATTCATTTTGTGAATGACCAAGGGATCATTTGGTTGGGTAAAATAAATATTAATAAGAATTGAAAGAAAAAAGGAAGTGATAATGAAAAAGAGAATAGAAGTCTATTACTTTATTTGATATATTATGAAAATAATTAAGGTAATGTGATATTTCACTATTTAGTATGAGAATAAATTAAAAGAATGAAAAGATACTATAAATAGAAAGACTAAATTATCTTTAAAAAATTAAATTAAATTATTCTTAATATATTAAATTTTATATATTAATATTAATTGATATATAAATAATATTATTTTATAAAATATATTATAAAATAAATTATTTTATATTAATATATATTAAATATTAATATAAAATTAATTTATT
>JANHAO010006311.1:0-21626 GCA_026873985.1 Saraca asoca
CTTTATATCCAAATGCATAGAATGTATAGTCTAGGATGCAATAGAACTCAATCAAATTGGTCTAGGGCACCCATCCAGACTAACAATAATTGTGGCACTAATAGTTTTACATAGGTGCCTTGTTTGTTAGAAGGGAAAAACCATGCTAGAAACATCTATACCTACTAGTTGCTAAAAGTGTTGATAGAAGCTCCTTGTGAATCCATCACGGCTAAGGGCCTTGTTCAGTGGAATTTCCTTAATAACTTGTTCTCATGCCTAAAACAACCTAAGTAATAGCTCCTTATATCTATCAATAAGCTTATATATAGACAATCATTGAAAGGAAACAAGAGCATTTAGGAGGCATTGCTTTGGCTAAAACAAATTTTAGAAATGATAGACTGCAATAGTTTTAATACAATTATGGTCCTTAATTAAAATTCCATTCTCATCTTTAATGTTTAATATTATATAACTTGCTCATCTCTTGTTGACCAAAGTGTGAAAATAATACACATTTCAATCACTATTGATTAGCTAAATTTGTCTTGTTTTTTGTGCTGATATTAGTTCTTGACAATTAAACATATATTCTAGTTGCTTTTTAAGACTTTTTTCATTAAACTTAATCAAATTATCATTATTACTCTACAAAATTTTCAATTGCCTAGGAAGATCTCTAATTTTATGAAGTAGGTGGCCAAAAGTGATTTTTATCCCAATTCTTAAGTTATTTTTTTGTTTAAATCAATTTATTAATCAATCCAAAAGTTAAAGAACCAAAGCTATCATAATTCCATGCTTGTTGTTCTACCTTTGAGTAGTCAGGATGAGTAGTCCAAAAGGCTTTAAATTGGAAAAGTTAAGGTTTGAAAGATGACATTCTATTAGTGATTAGAACTAAAGGGGAATGATTAGGTGCTAAAATGGGGAGGCATTGGACCATGGAATAAGGGGAAATACCTAACCATTGATTATTACATAACATTCTATATATTCTCTCCTAAACACATTCCAAACCTCTCTATTATTGGTCCCTGTAAACCAATTTCCTATAGGCAATAAATCAGTGAGTCCAAATTTAAAAATTACTTCATGAAATGCTTGAACTCCTGGAAGATTATAGTAAGAGCCTAGCTTGTCAGAGGTCTCCAGAATCTAGTTTAAATCCCCCATGAAAAGCTAAGAGAGCAAAGAAAGGGATAAAGTCTTTATAAGCATCCTTATGGAAAGACTAAAGCACATGCTTATTCGTTAAATGGGGGGCATAAATACCAATAAGGATGAATAATTGAGTGTTCTTGGATTCCATTTTCAAGCAAAGCCAGTTAGAGGAAATGGATTAGACTTTAACATGGAAACCAGAAGCCCGGGCCATTAAAAGACTACCCTTATGCCCATATGCGTCCACCTCAACCATGTCTTGACACACAAGAGGTTGCAAAAAATATTTGGTTTTATTTGTGACTTGGAGAGTTTCACATAAAAGCGAAAACTGCAATTGTTGGTCCTTTATCAGTTGTCTGCATCTTTGGATTATAAAAGGATGGTTAAGACCTCTATAATTCTAAGTCAAAAGCCTCATGATGAAGACAAGGCTATAGAGGGATAGCCTCTTGGCACCCTAGATTCAAATTATGCAAGGTAGAAGTGATGAAAGACAACATTTCCTCTAAATTAGAATCCAGAGTATATAAAGTGTTCTGTATTTAAGTAAAATCATTGATAAATGTGATACTGGTGTTTTGTTGAGTCTCTAAAATGTGAGGACTACTATAACTTACAAATGAGAAAGGTAGGTTTAACTATTGAAAATAGGCTAATTAAGAAGACATGGCATCCTAGCAATCAACAGAGATATTGGTAAGGTATGTAGCTGTATTGTTATGTTGAAAGTCATCATAGTTAGTAGAAAGTGAGATGGCTAGTGGGGAATCAACAACAAAGCATTTTGAAAAGATGAGCTTGGTATACTACATCTATTTGTGAGATGGACATATCCATTATAGTCATTAAGAAGTTTTTCAATACTAACCCTTCGTTTTCGTATACCATTGATCATAATATCATGCTTCCTCTTCCTAGTTTGTTCCATATGAAAAGAGTACTTCTGATGAGGTGGAAACCATTGAGATAGGAATAAAATAGTAAGCTAGCAAACCTATACCCAGAAACTAAAGAACTAAGTAATTGGGTTGAGTAAAAAAGGAAAAGAGTAAGAACATATAGAAGGCCACTATTTTATGAAGAAATTACAAGTACATTTTGAGTTGGGATCTGTTGACATGTGAATTCAGTTAACCCAAGTTCAAAACCTTAAACTACAAATTAAGAGTGTAAAAAAGAGAGAAATGAAGAGAAAGAGAGAGAGAAAGGAAAAATAGGGAGACATCAGAAGTTTGTAATGTGGTTTAACTGAGTGCAATGCCTACATCCATCATTATGGTATTTTCTCTATCTATTTTGGTAGAGTATTTGTATTTGTTTATTGTTCTTCTCTATATTTTTAGAGTTTTAATTTCATCTCCAGGGATTCTTCTTTTTATTCAATGATCTTAACCCTTATTTATAGTTATAGGGATGTAAAATTTAATGTCATTTAAAAAAGAGAAAAAATAATAAATTAGTTGCAAGTTGATTTTTGCAAGCTGAAATCTGCAAGTGGATTCATACAAGTTGGTCCTTCCTCATGTTTAACCATAGTGAGCATGCTTTGATCTACGAACTAGATTTCATCAATAACCTGAGGTTGCTACTTTGACCTTTGTTAACCAGTGATCTTAAGCTTGCATTAGGCGGCCTGATGCCTTGCTCTAGCAACCTTAATCACGTTTGAGCTGGTCCTTTATTAGTTAGGCCTATCGATTGGGCTTTTACTAGCCCATTTGTATGGTTCCAAAAATACCCATAATATTAGCCCCTAGCTTTCTATGCGATTTATAGACTGGGAGCTATAGTTTGTTATAAAAACTAGCAATTGTGATTAGTTATGCCGTCATTTAGACTTTTGTTCTATCATTTGATTTGCCTGTATTATTATTATCGCATTTAATGTGCGCATATTTCTATAGCCATTAGTGTGGCAATGTCTAAGCCCTATTATTCACTAGACCATCGGATCGAGGGTAATTAATTAGTCTCTAAATCAAATGATGAAGCCATTTAATCTATATAAAGTGAAAAAATCCTTTTTTCCTCTACTTTTGAAAAGTGACATTCTGTCTTTTGCTTGTCTCCCAAGTTCACAAATAGTCACCACCACTTTCTGCCTTCATATTTCAACAAGTTTGCCATCGAGTGTTTTGCAATTGAATTACCAAAGATGGGGTTTTGCTCACCATTTTCTTCCCATAACTCATCTTGTTCTTCTGAGACGGTAAGCTTTCTTAAAGTCTAATCTTTTACCTTTTATGAGTGCCTAGTTCTAAGGGTTTCTAGTTTTTTGTTGCTTGGTTCAGTGGCATGTGCTTTTTTGCTACTAGAGATTTTGTATGTTGATTTTAGGGCTATAGACTATAGGATTTAGCCTTCTATTTCCCAGGACTTAGTGGCTTGATGGGTTTGTTAGTTAAGTCCCCTATGTTTTTGATGGTTTGGGTTTTATATGTGGTGATCCAAAGTGTGCATGGCCTACTACATAGGAAACTCTATTAGTTTTAGCCTTTAGGTATGGTCTACTTGCAATGACCTGACCATTCCTTCTTTTTGTGTAGATGGTTGCAGCTCATAAATATCGTGGTTACCAAGTAGGGAGTACTGATGAGTCTAATTCTCTAGCTTGGAGTGAGGAGTTGGTGTTTGCCCTAGATAAAGTGGCCTCTGGGAGTCGTGAGGTCACTGAACAATTTGTTGCTTGAACTAACCCTAGTAAAAGTCAATGGGTCATTAGGAGTGAAAGGTTTCCAAGTCGCATGGTGTTCAATCACTATTCTTTAACCATCAAGCTAGACAAGCTTAAAAACATAGCCAAATCATACCACTTCCCCAAGGGCTTATCTTCCTTCAGGATTTGTTGCCTTCAGCACCCATCACCTTGATGTTGGGTTTAGGTTCCTAGTTCACTCTTACATTGTTAATTTGTTGAATGAACTGAAGCTTTGCCTATTCCAATTGACCCCAAATTCTTACTCCCATCTCACCTCCTTTACATTTGTTCATCTTAGGAATAATCTCCCACCACCATTTGCAACGGTTCTTTGCTATCTCTATAGCATTAAGAACACAGGTTAGCAAGATGCAATTTATTATCTTTTAGCTTGGCAGACCACGTATAAGAGGATTTTGCCATAAGTGATGCTAAGGGAAAATCTAATATGGAGAATTATAAGACCCATTAGTTTTATGTCTCCTACCTACCTCTGCATCATTTTCACAATTTTGTTTTCATCCTTACTCCTAGTAAGCGAGTGAACAGTGTGCAAGCTTGTATAAATTCATATACCTTTCTTCATTCTTGGTTTGATATTTCTATTTCATTTTGCAAACAACGCTAGTAAAGAAAAACTAAAACTAGGGCTAAGGAGTTTGAAGTGTTGGGTCAATTTGTTGTAGTGGATGACCTAAAAAATAATCTTAAATTTGATGAGGATCTTTTGTGTTCCCACAAGTTTGCTCTGGCTTTAAATGTCGACTTAACCAGAGACATCGAAGTTTGCTGAGTTAGAGAGGTTGGCCCTATAAACTTCAAATAGTACAAAGCTATAGTGAGGCTGAACCTTTGCATCCCACCAACCCTTACTCAGTTTATTGATCCTGCTATTGCCATGACCTCATCGACTACTGCTACTACTGCAACCGTTGTTACTATAAGTCAATCTTCTTTGGCCGTAGTAGTAACGACCTCACAGGTGCTAGTTCCCTTCTCACAGCCTAAAGTAGCCAAGGTGGTCGAGGTCCTATTCTATCTAAGCCCTCTTCCAAGAAACAAATAGTGGACAAGGGGAAGGAGGTTGTTGCCACTACAGAACAAGTGGCACCTGAGGTTGAGACTGAAAGGCAACCTAATGGCCTTGGCCAAAAGACTGGGGACTACTTTAACTTCCTCAAGGACAATATGGATCTGATCTTGGGGACTGGCACCAAAACATTGGAGTCGGAGATATCTAGTATGGGCTTGATGGGTTATATAGCTTATCATAATTTACTGGTAAGTTAAATCCTTTAGCTTTGGTTCTTTTGCCTCCTTCTTAGCTAATTGATCTATTTGTTTTCCCAGAGTGTGTTGGGGGTAATAAAGCTAAGGAGTGGGCTCTTGGCCTGGGTGGAGAACAAAGAGAAACTTGAGGGTGACCTAACTACTATAACTATTTAGGCATTGGAGCTGAGGAATAAAATGCAAGTACTTGAGATTCAACGGAAAGGCACCAAGGTCACTAAGAGGAAAGTCAAGGAACCTCTATCTTGCAAGGTGGCAAACCATGAAGCCATTATGTCTAGACTTACTTCAGATCTTAATAAGGCAGTTGATGAGCTTTCAAGAGCAAAGGCCAAGCTAGATATGATAGTGCATAGACCTGAGACTTCTAAGAAGGAAAATGAGGCGACCATAAACGAGCTTGCTCTAGCAAAAGAAAAGACCACTCGAGCTAAAGAGAAGACCACTGTGCTGGTCATGAAAGTGGAAAAAAGATACTACCATGAGCTTCTTTTATACCTCATGGTAGAAGCACCTAGAGATGGACTTCTCCTTTTTTGATGGGGATGTTTATGAGGCCATTAAGGGCTTTGAAGAGGCTGCGAAGGCCATTTCTTTTAAAAAGGTTATGGAGTCAATAGGTGGAGTTTTTCCAGCTTAAGGCGCTATTCAAAGATAGAGTAGTTTGCAAGTTATGGAAGCCACTGATGATCAAATGATGAATGACCTGCTCGCCTTATATGTCAACCCTTCGACCCATAAGAGCTTAGCTACTAAAGGCTAGCCTTCTTCATAGGTTGTGATTTTGCAATTTTGTGTTTCATTCTTAAACTTTCTTATGTAAATTTACCTCATTGAAGGAGGTGTTAAATGAACTTTTTATAATATTCCTGCTTGATTCTTCTCAGCTTCCATAGTTGAATGCTCAATAGGCTACATATAATAGCTAGGAAATCATGATTTAACAAACATTAGTCAAGTTAAATACTGAGAAGGTCACAAATGATAACATATAGGTTAATATAAATGGACCTCATCCAGCAAATCATGACATAAAAGGATATGTCAAGTTGAATGCCCAGTAGGTCACACGGATTCACCTTAGCTAATATAAGTCGAGTGCCTAGGTAGGTCACATGAATGTACCTCAGCTAGCACAAGTCAAGTGCCTAAGTAGGTTGCATAAGTGCACCTCAGCTAGCATGCCATGGAAATGTATATTTATCAAGTAAAACAATGTATATTTGTCAGGTCGACTATGACAATGTATACTTGTCAAGCAAGACAATGTATATTTGTCAGATTGAATGCTTGGTAGGTTGCGTCTTAGCTTGCAATCAATTGGCTAGGTAGGTCATGCCTCAGCTAGCAAATCATGATTTAGTTTAGGTTAGACCTAAGATGAATGCCCAGTAAGTTGCAAATAATGACTCTTAGGCTGACTTAAATGAGCTCCAGCTAGCAAACCATGGCTCTTTTATCCCTAAAAATAGCTCACTTCCTGTATGATACTTTATTGGAAATCTATTCAAAAATTAATAAGCACAAACATAAAGACATAAAAATTTAAGAAACTTAGGTGCTTTTATTAATTTTTGAATGATTTTACAAGATTAGAAAGGTGAACTAAAATTCATTGATAATATGGGCACAGGTGTTCTGTATTTCATGCTCGTGGAAATTTAGCTCCATCATATTTGCTAAGTGATAAGCTCTATTGCCTAAGTCTTTCTTGATTATGTATGGGCCTTCCTAGTTTAGACCTAGCATTTCATCATTGGCCTTGCGAGCTCTAGGAAGATTAAGGCATAATACATGGTCATCAATTTTATAGTTCTGAACTCGGGCCTTTTTGTTGTAGTACCTTGCGATTCTTTACTGATAAGTCACAATTCTTAGGCAAGTTATTTCTCTTCTCTCTTCTATAAGGTTAATGTTTGCAATGAATAGTTAATTTTTATCATTAGGATTGAAAGTAGTTCTTCATTATGTAGCTACCTCAAGTTCTACTGGGATCATGGCTTCAGATCCATATACCACTAAGAAGGGGGTTTCTCTTGTGGTACTATGAGTTGTGGTCTTGTATGCCCAAAGTGCCTTTTGTAGCTCGTCTACCTAAGCTCCCTTCTTAGCCTCCAACCTTGTCGTCAAGATTTATTTGATGATCTTGTTAACAGCTTTGACTTATCTATTGGCCCGAGAATGATTTACATTTGAGAAGCTCTTCTTAATTTTGAGGTTGTTACAAAACTTGATGAACTAGTTGCTATTGAACTAGGTCCAGTTGTTAGTCATGATCTACTGAGGGACTCCAAACCTGCAAATAATGTTAGACCATACAAATTTTTCAATTTTTGAAGAAGAGTTTTCTACTAGTTCCTTCACCTCCACCCACTTGGTAAAATAATTAATAGTTACCACTACATGCTTTATTGCCTATGACCAGTCGGGAGTGGTCCAATCAGGTCTATGCCTCAGATCGCAAAGGGCCATAGGTTGATCATTTGTTATAAATAGGCTAGCACAGCTCGTGGGACCTTGGCAAACCTCTGGCATTTATCACACTTTTTCATAAGGTCAATAGCATCTTGTTTCATTGTGAGCTAATAAAGTCCTTGCTAAAGTGCCTTTTGTGCTAGAGTTAGCCCCCTAACATGATTCCCACAATGGTTGGCATGAATTTCCTTTAAGATGGTGTCACAATCATGGCCATCTATGCACCTCAGTAATGGAGTTGTAAATCCCTTTTTATATAGCATGTTTTCATAGATATAATATTTGGCTGTCCGAGCTCATAAGTGATGTGCTTCAATCTTATATTGTGGTAGCTTGTCATCTTGCATGTAATCAAAATTGGAACTACCCATGAGTTTTGTTCCATGACCATTGTCATTACGACATCTTTCTACTCCATGATTGGGGATGGGAGGAACTCTATTGGGATTGCCCCTAAGAAGTCTACATCTTTGGTCATGGCTGAGCGAGCTAATGCATCTGTATATGTGTTCTGAGCTCATAGGATTTGATTGACCTCATATCATTAGAAAAAGCCAAGCAGTTCCTAAACCTTCTGAAGATAGATGTCCATTTTTTATCCCCTTATTTGTTTTTCACCCTGTATGTGAGAAATTATAAGCTAGAAGTCACTAAATATCTTTAGATTTTCAACTCACACTTCTTTTGCTAGACAAAGCCCTACCAATAGTGCTTCATATTTTGCTTCATTGTTTGTGGCTTGAAAACCAAATCTCAACATGCAGAGGATTTTATGCTTTTCTAGGTTGATAAGAAGTACTCCTACCCTAGCCTTTTGTTCGCCTGAAGACCTGTCAACATACAATTCCCAATATAGAGCCCCTGGGGCCTTTATTTCCTTTTCTATGGAACTTGTGAATTTTGCAACAAAGTCTGCCAAGGCTTGCCCTTTTATTATTGGTCTTGGCTTATACTTAATATTGAACTGGGCTAGGTCGACTACCCACTTGAGTAGATAACCTAAGGCATTTATTTTTCACAAGATTTGTTTTAGTGGGAATTATGTGAGCACCTCAATGCTGTATGACTAAAAGAAGGGCCTCAACTTACTTGATGTGATCATGAGGCAATAAACAAGCTTCTCCATTGGTAAGTACCTAATCTCAGCATCTAGTAATCTTTTGCTCAAATAATAAATTGGAAATTATGTTTGACCATTTTCTTGTATAAGAGTTGTATTAAAGGCATGCTAAGATACCCCCAAGTAAACAATGAGCTTCTCGCCATCCCTTGGTTTGGACAAAAATGGAGCTCGATCCATGTAGTCCTTTAGTTGCTAGAAAGTGACCTCACACTACTCGATCCATTCAAAGCATTTTGCTTTTTTTAGTGCATCAAAGAAGGGGACGCACTTGTCTATCACTTTTGAGATGAATCTGCTAAGTGCTGCAACCTGGCCATTAAGGCTTTGTACATCTTTAATTCTGGTTGAGGATCTCATATCAATAAGTGCCCTAATCATTTTAGGATTTGTCTCAATTCCCCTATTATTAACCATGAATCTAAGGAATTTTCCTAAAGCCACCCCAAATATACACTTGTGTGAATTTAGCTTCATCTAATATCTTCTCGGAATTTGAAATATTTCCTTGAGATTGTGTACATGGTTGGCAACCTGTTTAAACTTCACTAACATATCATTCACATACACCTCCATTGTCTTTCCAATCTATTCCTTAAACATCATGTTAACTAACTGCTAGTAGGTCACTCCTATATTTTTTAGTCTAAAGGGCATCACTTTATAGCATTATAGCTAGCGATCAGTGATGAAAGAGGTGTGTTCCTCATCTTGTAGGTTCATGGGAATCTGATTGTATCCTAAGTAGGCATCCATAAAGCTAAGAAGTTGATGACTAGTAGTTGTATCTACAAACTGATCAATCCTTGGTAGGGGAAAATTATCCTTTGGATATGCTTTGTTTATGTCTATGAAGTCAATGCAAGTTTTCCACTTCCCATTCTTCTTTTTCATGAGCATGGGGTTAGCCACGAATGTTGTATAGGGTGCTTCTTGGATAAACTTATTAGCTAAAGTTTACCCACTTCTTCCTTAAGTGTGACATAGTGCTCAACAGTCATAAGTCTCATTTTTTAGTAGACTGGCTTGTGATAAGGGTCAATGTTTAGCTTATGCGACATGACTTTGGGGTTAATCCCTACCATGTCTTCATGGTTCCAGGTGAATACATTTAGGTTTGCCTTAAGAAATTTAGCTAGCTAGGTCTTTACATCCAAAGACAAGTTCTTTCCTAGCTTAAGGCATCTTTCAGCATCTGCGTCACTGGCCTATACATCTTCAATCTCCTCCACTAGACCAATTACTCTATCAGCATCCACCTTATGGGGGGTTGAGTTCATGGCTGAACCCTATTATGCTTCTAGGTCATTGTTCTTCACCAAAAACCACATTAACCTTTTTCCTTTTTACTCCCAACTTGATTGTGTTCTTATAGTAGTGTCTGGCTGTGTACTGCTCACCTCACACATATCTAACTCCATTGGGGGCTAGGAATTTGATGGTGAGTGTCCTAGTTAATGTGATCATGTCTAGGTCATTCATTGTAGGTTAGCCCAGCACCACATTATACGTTAAGGGACAATTTATAATCAGAAAATCTATCAAGATAGTGGCTTGGTGATCTGAATCTCTAAGAGTAAGGGGAAGCCTGCTCTAACTCAGTGGTAATATTGCATCTCCTATGAAACCATAAAAAGGCTCTGGGTAAAGCTTTATTTGATATGTGCTTAATCCCATCTGGTTAGAACATTCCTTGTGCATAATAGTTATTGAGTTACCGGTATCGATCATTATCCTTCATACCTCAGCATTGCCAATTGTAGCTCTAATGACCAGTGTATCATTATGGGGAGAACATACTCCTTGTGCACTTTTATTTGTGAAAGTGATGCTATCTGAGGTCATCTTTGCTTTCTTAACAAGTCTCTCAAAGCCATTGTGACCCATAACCAGGACTTGGTTTACCTCCTGCACATAGTGCTTATGTGATTTGTTTGAGGTACCTGCAATGTGAGGTCCATCATGCTTAGTGAATATTGTTCTCACTACAGGTGCCTCCTCTTGTTCAAGAGTCCGATGGCACCATTGTTGTGCTAGTTGTTTGGACTGCTGAGGTCACTGACCCATAGGTCGTATCACATAATCTCTCAAGTGACCTCTCTTAATTAGATCTTCAATTGCATCTCTAAGTGCCCAGCAATCCAAAGTATTGTGCCTAACTTCATTGTGATAAGCACAAAACTTGTCCTTGTTCTTGAGTCTATTAGGAGTCCTTATGGGATTGAGCTTCTTGAAATCCTCTTTATCTTTCTCTATTGCAATGATTTGAGCTTGAGTATTCGATAGGAAACTGTAGTGATCATGGTGACCTTGACACTGAGGTCACTCACTTTTGGCCTTTTTTACAGGCTGATTATCAGTTGCTCCTCTTTTTACTTTGGTTAGAGATATTCGCCTTATCTTTCTGATTGGACTTCTTTAGGCCAAAAGTTTCTTCTCACTTAATTTCCTTGGCAACTCATTCATAGAACTCAACTAAGTCTCTTACTGGAGACTTGTATATGTTCTTATATTAGCTTACCATCCTTGTGAAGCCCTGCTACGATCGTTGTTAGGATACTTTCATCTAAGGGACTCTCTACATTGTTGACCTTGTGCCTAAATCGGGTAATATAGTCTTTCAGTGACTCATTCTTTCATTGAAAGACTATTGTGATGTGGCAGGATGGTACGAGCTACTTTCTCAATGCTCTATATTGATTAATGAATTTTTTTAGCATTCTTCCTAACTATTAATGTTATGAGTTAGGAAACCCCTAAGCCAAGTTTGAGGTATATCTCCAAGAGTAGTTGGGAAGACACGACATTTGACTAAAGAGTTGGTCATCTAAAGATCCATCTGTACATTGAATGCATCCCCATGGTTGTATGGGTCACTATCCCTATTGTATTGTGAGATTGTGGGGATTTTAAATTTGGGAGGGAAAGGCTCTATTCAATCTCTTTAGTAAATGGTGTCCTTTCCGTATAATGATCTTGACTATCCTGAGCCCAAGGGCACTCCTCTAATTATTTTACCCTCCTAGGTTACTCTTCTACCACCAGATCTTATGTCTCGGACTGCCAGTTGGAAAATCACTAGCTCCTTTTACCTCATTTTACCTCTTTGGCCATAGGAGTAGTGATCTTAAGTATGTCCCTGGCTAGTCTTTTTCGAGCCTTCCACTCAGTGCGAACCCTCACATCGATTATCACAATTCTCACGAGTGAGATGAGTTAGCATGTTGATGCATTTGTCTGGTTGGCCTTTCCTCTTGGGCTCTTTGCCATGGCTGTTAGAGTTCTCTTCTAGGTGAAGTGGCTTCAACTTGGTTTCATGTGCCTCAAGCTTGTGCCTATGCCAATCCCCTAACCATATTAGCCAATTCCTTCACTGTGTTCTCCAATACCTCCTAATGTTAGTGCCACTTTGCATTCCATCAATCCTAGGAATAATAACAGTAGACTGGCAATGGCTTGTTGGGGGCAAGCCAATGGCAATACTTGTGGTGGGGATACTAGAAGTGCCTGTCATAGGAAAAATTGGTTCCCACTGCTATTCTACGTGACCTTTCAGTTGGCCAGCTGTAGCATCTAAATTCCTTGTGGTTCCTCCTCTAGCCATCGTAAATGAATGGAAAATCAACCAAAATGCAATTTAGGCCCCTTCTAGCACCAAAATGTTGGCATGTGAATTCAGTCAACCTAAGTTCAAAACCCTAAACTACAAATAGAGAGTGTAAAAGAGAGAGAAATGAAGAGAAAGAGAGGACGAACAGGGAGACACCAGAAGTTTTTAACATGATTTAGCTGAGTGTAATGCCTACATTCATGGTTATGGTATTTTCTCTATCTATTTTGGCAGAGTGTTTATATTTGTTTGTTGTTCTCTATATTTTCAGAGTTACAGTCTCGTCTCATAGGATTCTTCTTTTTATACAATGATCTTAACCCTTATTTATAGTTGCAAGGGTGTACAATTTTAATGTTGTTCAAAAAAGAGAAAAAATAATAAATTAGTTGCAAGTTGATTTTTACAAATTGACATCTACAAATGGAGTCATGCAAGTTGGTCCCTTCTCGGATTGAACCATAGTGAGCATACTTTGATCTGGGGACTAGACCTCATCAACAACCTGAGGTCGCTGCTTTGATCATTGTTGACTGGTGATTTTGAGCTCACATTAGGTGACCTGATGCCTTGCTCTCGTAACCTCAATCCTGGTTGAGCCGATCCTTTATTAGTTGGGCCTTTCCATTGGGCTTTTACCAGCCTATTTGTATAGTTCCAAAAATACCCACAATAGGATCTACATCATGTTTAAAGTTATAGAAGGAAGATTATGTAAATTAAGCTCCATGCCAAGCCAGTGATTATAAGGTAAAGCATTTTGAATCCATTGTGCCAAAGAAATGTTTGAACTTTGCAAGCCAAGCACATGATCCCAAGAGTTAATATTTGTAATTTTTGGGCGTATGATAGAAATAGGGATAGTGGTTGTCCTTATAGGCCATTCAAGATATCTATACCATCATTATGTACAAGATGTTCAAAGGCCATTACATTATGATATTGAGCTTGAGAGGAAGATTCTACTTAAGAAGTAGGTTTCTCAGGCATAAGTAATCCATTTGTTAGAAGGGTTTCACCATTAGGCAATGTGAAATTTTTGAATTGTTACTATTGGCCCATCTAGCAGTCCTATTAAGAGAAAAGTTCGACATTAGCCATTATGTTTTTGCTGGGCCATTTAGATAAGCTCTTGGGCCACTGTCATCTTGCAAAAGGTCACTAGACTGTGTTAGTTCATGGTCATTATCCTCCAAGCTCAAAGGACATGCCATGGGATTGGGCCCATCCCTTAAGCTAAAGGAATCCTGTTGCATTGGGTTGAAGTTATTTTCAAGTACATCCATTTATTCATATCATAGTCAAATATTCTCCTATAGTTAATAAGGAAATATGTGAAGTCATTGTCTTGAAAAATAAGATATACTATAGTAGTCCTTCTGGAATGATGCAAGGCAAAGGCTTATGCATCCAGCACAAAGTGTAGGGCACCAGTATCTGCCCCCATCTTAACATTGAAAAGGTGTCTAATTCTATTAAACTGTTTAGTCATGGCATACAATCCCATGTGCAATCGTTAACCTTATGACTTATTCTACCACAAGCAAAACACATGCAAAAAACTTGTTCATATTTACATTGAATCCATAACCATTCACCATTATCAAGGGATAACATAAAGCTCATCAATAGAGTTTCATAAAGTCTAATATTTATTCTTAATCTCATATACCTTAAATTTCTAGGAGTCTTAGAGGACCAGTCTATCCTTTTGATAGGTCCAACCAGATCCTAGATATTTGACAAACTCCATTGTTAGATATTCTAGTGGAAGGTTCCATAAATAGACCCGTAAAGAAAGCACATCCACTATTAAATTGGACAACACCATATTAGGCCTCTAATAATTAGTGACTAGTAAGGCACCCTGAACCGACCAAGGACCATTCTCTTGAATATATTCTTAATCCTCCTGACTTTGAAATTGAATTACATAATAATTATCTTGTTTCTGTTATGGGTAAGATTTGGCTTTGAAGAACAAATCAATAAGGGCCCAGCGGATGCTAAGTTACCCAGCTTACTGAAGACACCCAACGGGCACTACCTCACATATCGCTAGGAGAAAATGCAGTGAGAACAATAGAAGCTCGGCTCGCCAAGAAGCAATATCGAGCTCACTAAGCGAGCTACAACAATGACCCCTAAGTTGAGAACCTCTGCTAAAAAAGGACAAGCACCTCTCCCAGCTAAGAGCTTAACGAGGTTGAGTGTTGGATAATACTCATACCAGCTCATAACTAACAGGAGGGGCTCACCCCATAGAAAATAGCCTACAACAATCAAATTGTAGGAGTTCTACTATTTTTTACATTTATTTTTTGATGTAATAGAACTGTAGCTAGTAATCATTACATGTAACCCCTCATTCCTCTATAAATAGGAAATTATTGTTAAAAGAGGAGGAGGCCAGAAAAACAAATATTGAAAAACTCTGTAAACACTTTTCAATATAATAAAAACTTTGCCATGGACATAGGGTCTAGTACTGCCTAAATTTAGTAGAACCACGTTAAAATATTGTCCCTGCCCATCCTCCTTCCTTTCCTTCTCCCTCTCCCTCCATCCTCGCGCTTCAGAAGATAGCTTTGGGTATAAGAATTCATCTTCATTGGCTGGAGTTTAGGTCAGAACCAAATTTCACTGCCAATATTTTGGCACCATCTGTGAGAACCCATCTACTTTTTGAAGTGTTCCTTGCAACTACAATGGCGAGAGGAAGGATCACAGGGAGTTCAAACACTCTAGTTGCATAGATGGCAGACATTCTCCACTGTCGAAGCTCACTATCAGCAAAATGACTCCCTTAGAATAGGAGAGACATAAGTGTCTAACTAACCTCAACAAGCACTTGAGGCTATGGTAAAAAAGTTGGCTGAAACTATGAAAGCACTGGCATAAGCACAAGCCCAGGCTGCATAAAGATAGGAAGAAATCATGGCACAACTCTAACAGCTCTGTAAAGAAGCTTGGAAAGAAACTCATGAAGATTGCGATAGTCAGCAACTAAGGGGCTCACAACGAGCGGAAAGCTTTACCCCTTAATTCGAAACATGGGACTTGATAATGGAAGAAGTCCTTCAAAAGCTGAAATAGCTAGAAGAGCACCCATGGCCTCAAAGCAACCTACCTCACTATAAGGAAAGCTCACTATTTTTTATGGAGATCGAAGTGCAGCCACTCTTGTAGAAACTCAAAGTGCCTGTGATCTTGTTGTATGATAGGAATAGTGACCTAAGTTACCATTTGGATGCATTCAATATCTAGATGGACCTTCAAACAACTGACCTTCTAGTGAAATACCCTATCTTCCTGGCCACATTAGAAGGAATGCCTGGGCATGGTTCAGAAACCTTTAGGTCCATAGCGTCAATAGTTAGGAAGAATGCCAAAGGAAATTTGTTGATCAATATCAAGCATTAAAGAGGCACCTTACACCTCCTTGTCATCTTGCAATGATCTTCCAGCACAAAGGTGAATTGCTAAAAGATTATATAGCTAGGTTCAGGCATGAAGCCAACTCCATAGAAAACGCCTCAGAGAAAAGCATCTTAATAGCAATTTCAATAGGACTCCAGAAAGACGGAAAGCTATACAAAAGCCTCTACAAGCCCCCAGCTTAAGATCTCATTAAATTCTACGAGAGAGCTATCAAGTAAATAAGATGGGAAGAAACTTTCAGAATGTAGGAACCTAAGCAAAAAGTGGATGCCAGTGGTCCCACTACAAGCAAAAAAAGGGGCGATGAGAATTGCAGTCATGACCCCAGTCCAAAGATTGCAAAGAAGGCAAAGCCTTAGTGATCTGCAGGTCACTTTGAAAGCTATAATATTCTATCGGACACGTAAGATAGGATTTTTTCCATGAAAAGACGTAATGAAGACTTTAGGAGGCCCAGGCCAATAAGAGCTTCCTTCAAGTCCAGAGATCCAAGCAGATTCTATGCTTATCACAATGAGGTCAGACATACTACCTTAGAATGTTGGGCACTAAAAGATATCATAGAAGATCTCATAAAAAGAGGTTGATTACAGGATTGTGGTGATGCTGTCAGAATGACAAACTTAGCAGACTCAGTGAATCATTGACCGAGAGCCAGAACCCTCCATCAGAACCATATTCTAATCCTGTAATATTTTCTTAGGATCAATGACAAACCTTGAAATCCCTGTATGAATTACCTAGGGAACACTATTTCAAAGGGACCACTTTACATCAAATCAATGCAATTCATAGCCAATTGGCCAAAATTCAGGAATGCTACCCAGCTAGTGACGAGTTTTTCACTATCATAAGAAGACATCCTGGGGTGAGACGGCACGAAGCCTACCCTATCAATACATCCAAGGCAAGCCACATCCCACAAACTAGGAGTGAAAGAATACAAATTCCCCAGCCTAAGCAACAAGATTGTTGTCTCACTAAGCAACAAGATTGCTACAGGATTGAGCAATGAAACTGTTGGCAAGAACAGACCATATAATGACCACTAAGCAACAAGATTGCTGTGAGGTTGAGCAATAAGATTGTTGTCTTGCTAAGCAATGAGATTGCTGTAGAGTTGAGCAATAGGATTGCTGGGGGACTGAGCAATAAGATTACTGCCTCATTGAGTAACAAGATTATTGCAAGACTGAGCAATGGGCTTGCTGTGCTACAGATACGTTATCTCACTTAGTGACGAGCTATCATCTCACTACTAAAGCATATTTAAGGGTGAGATAACGTGAAGCTTATCTAGATAACACACTCAAAATCTAGCAAAGAGCCAAGAGCTCACTGAAGTATGGAAACACTACTGAATGAGTGGAGTTTAGCATAAAAATTTGACAATGAGCTATGAGCTCGCCACAGTGCAAGGACACTGAAATAAATTTGTTGCAGCTCTCATGCAACTAAGTGTCCATAGCTAACATGCAGACAGAAGATCACAGCTCGCATGTGACCTCCTATCAGGCATAGCTTACATGTGACCTGACTTTTGCTCGCCAAAGGTGATCAAATGACAAAAAAAGTAAAAAGTCAAATATGTGGCCGATTGGTCAAAGAGACATTTCATTGATCTATAAAAATATGCATACAATGATGCATGAGGCATCCAATACAACCAAAGCTATGCAGAAAAGCTCATACATTAAAAAGACCTCATTCAATGAGGTAAAATTACATCAGAAGAAGAAGAAATGCAGAAACAAAAGGTAAAAAGCCTAATACTACAATTCTGACAAGAAAGCAGAGAGCCAGCTATCAGGAGATGAACTCCCACTAGCAAGAAGACCAGCAACTCCACTCCTACAATCTTCCCATCTGCCTCTGGTAGTTCCTCTTGGACCAGGCACAGTGCAATTAAAAAAGGCACCAAGAGTCCGATCGGTGAAGCTGGATTCTATGGAAGGACCCGAAGGAAATAATCTAAGATCTGTACAAAACTCCCCAAGAACCCACATGATAAATCCTATGGGGAAGTCACGTGCAATAGGCTATCTACATCTCCAAACATTTACAACAGGTTATCCATACCTCAAAAAGCTTCACCGGAAGCCAGGTTACCAAAAATGCAGGGGCTCAATTGACTCCTCCATTAAACTCTCTTATAGGAATGAAGAAAGACCTCCCAAGGTACAAAAAGACCATCTCAGTCCATCAAAAAGTCCATAAGATATCTAGCTGATCTTAATCAAATGGCCCAAAGTAAGCAGAAGTGCCATACCAACGACTAGAAATTGCTAACAAAAAAAAGGCATGGTCTAAACAGAATGAAAAGATAGAAAAGAAATCTGAAATGACAATTTAGCCAGGCAAAGACTTTGACTAAGAATACGGACAAAGCCTCAGAAAAATTACAACTCCTAGTCTGTAAAGCGAACTGAGAGTTGGGCGGCTTATGTTATAGGTAAAAATTGGCTTTCAAGAACAAATCAATAAGGGCCTAGCAGACGCTAAGTTACCTAGCTCACTAAAGACACCCAGTGGGCACTACCTCATATATCGCTAGAAGGAAATGTAACGAGAACATGAGAAGCTCACCTTGCCAAGAAACAATACCGAGCTCATTAAGTGAGCTATAATAGTGAGCCCCAAGTTGAGAACCTCTGCTTGAAGAGGACAAGCACCTTGCCCAGCCAAGAACTCAGCGAGGCTGAGTGTTAGACAATACTTATACCAGCTCATAATTGATAAGAGGGGCCCACCCTACAGAAAGTAGCCTGCAGCAGCCGAATTTTAGGAGTTCTACTATCTTTTACATTTATTTCTTGATATAATAGAACTATAGCTTGTAATCATTACATGTAATCCCTCCTTTCTCTATAAATAGGAAATTATTGTTAGAAGAGAAGGAGGCTAGTAAAACAAATATCAAAATCCTCTGTAAACACTTTTCAATATAATAAAAACTCTACTGTAGATGTAGGGTCTGGTACTACCCAAATTTAGCTAAACTACATTAAAATATTGTCCCTACCCATCCTCCTTCCTCTCTTTCTTCCTCTCTCTCCATCTTCATGCTTCAGAAGATAGCCTTGGGTCCAATAATTGATCTCCGTTGGCCGGAGTTTGGGTCAAAACCAAATTTCACCTCTAACAATTCCCAATCACTTGGCCTAAGATTCCAATTTTGCATGCAAAATCATTTAAAGTCTTTTAGGAGAAAAAGTTCTAATATCAGCAAGATAGGCCACTAAACACTGCCTACAACTTGTTTTGTTACATTCAAGGAGAAAAAGGTCTTTATTGACAATGGGATAGGACCTCGGTGGGATCTAGTGTACCACACTTCTTGCATCTCTTCTAGATATGGTTCGCCATCATCAGCTGAGCCAAAGCTACTCTCCAACCAACCACCTTCACAAAATCTTGACATAAGAGACATAAATTAAAATCAAATGATCAACAAAAACTTAAAATTGATTGATAAAAAAATCTTAGAAATGAAGCAACATGCAAGTAAAGAGTCAAGTAAGACTCTACATGTAACAATGTTTTGAAGGTTCTCAATTAGAGAGGAACAAAGCCACTTTAAGCTCTCAATTATGACCATCTATCAATGTTATTTTTTTTCAATTATTCATATACATATAAATGCAGGAGGCATCCAAAACCAATCACCAAAAATCCTTCAAAATATGTCTTAAATCTTTGCACAAGTAGCCTACTGATCAGTTGTTGAGACCAATCAGGATTAGAAATTTATAAATCAAGCTACCTAAACTACTTGTAGTATAGGCAACATTGGGTCGAGCTCTTGGATCATTTGGTGGATGATATCAATCAGATTAGGAGTTGAAAATAAAGGGGGTTGGCAGTAACTACACTAACAACTAACTACAATGCAGAAACAAAAATAGAAATAAATAAACAAACTAGCCCAAGGAAATCAACTAAACTTTAGATTGATGTATCCTTGATTATTAAATGTTTATCCAATTGTTAATCATGTTGTCTAGCTTAAAATCATAACAAGAAGCATTGGAATGATTAATGAGTCTTAAGCAAAACTCAGCCAACAAATAATCCATCAAAAGCTTGATAAATTGTTTAGTTTTCCTATCCTCTTCCTATAATTCATCATTAAGCAACAATCATATAATACCTAAATCAAATGAAGCCATTCAACTCAGATATTGACAGCAAAATAGAGTGGAAAAAGGAAAGAAATGACCAGCAATTGAATGTTGAATGAAATATCAAGATCTCAACATAAGTCTGTCAACCCTTGGACTGATTACAACTTCAGCTTTCCATGGAAGGTAGAAAACTACAAAGAAAAGAAAAGAAAATGTCCTACTCTACTGTCTAGAAGCTCCCTAAAAACTACTCTAAAACTACTTGAAAAACTAAAAAGCCTAAACAAAAAGACTTTGCCGGGCTGAGAGAAGCTGTTACTGGTTTGGTGGAGTAGGCAATGATGGTTATGTCTGGTTGCTTATTGCCACTCCATTGTGTGTTTTGTCTCAATGCAGACTGCTTTCTTCTAGTTTTCTTCTAACTTACTACTCTCTAGCTAGTTGAGTGTGAGCTGGTGCAAAGGGTGAGCCATTGGGCTCAAGATCCATGCCAACTAGGGCGTAAAAATCCAATTCTGCAGAAGCCCATTTCATTAGCATTCTACCTCGATTTACAGCTCCATTTGCATGCCAAATTTGCTGGATTCAGGTCAAGAAGTCTTCATGAAAGTTGTAGCATTGTGTCTTCCATTTAGGCTTTGTTTAAGCTCATTTGGACTTGTATAGCTCCATATATGGCCTGATTAGTGTTCAGAGGTCAGGCTACTCAGGACAGGCTGAGGTAGCATTCTGGTCTTGATTTCAACTCCAAATTTAGATAGCCAATTGTGAGATTCAGCCTTGGAGGTCTTCATGAAGTTTGTATAGCTATGTCTTAGCTTTCCTACAAGATAAGAATCACATTAATTGGATAAGTGTAGCTCGAGTTATGACCAAAATATAGAAACTGCTCAAAATGGCCAAATTATGAAGAATTTCTACTAATGATGCCAATTGACACAAAATTATAAATATATAATAACACAGCTGAAAGTAAGTCATTTTGGATCTTAAAATACTAAGTAAGAGGAGAATTAAATGTGTGAAATATTTTGTTATCACCTATCCAACCAAGAAGTAGATTCAAGTACACTCGGCTGATGTAAGGCAGCAAGGGTAGTTTCAAGGTCTAAAAAATATAGAAGAGGAAAGGGAATGAGTTACAAGAATTAGTGATTGAATAACTCACTAAAATTTGCAACCTAAAACATAATCTTTGAAAATTACAGAAAACCTTACTTTCTACAAAACATACCAAGTTCCATAAATTTATCAAACAAAGTTTAAAGAAAGGTATTTGGTTTTGAAAAGCCTTACGAGCATGAGATAAAAAATTAGTATCTCAAACTTTTAAATATAATTTTTGTTACATAAACTATTTCAAATAAAATAATTATTCCATAATTCAATCCTATTTTTCATTAAACTATTGGGTTTTGTGTAGCAAGCACAGCGAAAATTTAAAATTTTTAAAACCCAGCCATGGATCCATGTGCATAATATAAACCAGTTGGTTCAGGATTTACCTTATTGCGTTGCATATATACTGAATGCAGCAACACAGATCACGATTTGATGCAAATCTCACTCACGTCAGAAACTGCTCCTTGCTGTTGTGGCTAGATCCACAATCACGAACTAGGACTGTAGGTTGCTGTAGAATCACAAACACAGATTGTTTCAAACTATGTCTCTACGGTATCCACACACGAGCAAGATGAAACTCCAAGTAACCCGGAT